>JAHKKF010524558.1:3088-24502 GCA_019740295.1 Labeo calbasu | reverse complement strand
GGATGGATGGATGGATGGATGGATGGATGGATGGACAATAGACAAATGGATGGATGGATGGAAATTAGATGAATGGATGGATGGATGGATAAAAAATAGACAAATGAATCAATGAATAGATGGATAGATGGATGGAAAATAGACAAATTGATGGATTGATGGATGGATGGAAACTAGACAGATGGATGAATGGTGGATGAATGAATGGATGATGGATCGATGGATGGATGGATGGACAGAAAATAGACAGTTGGGTAAATGGATAAATTAAGGGATGGAAAATAGATGGATGGATGGATGGATGGATGGATGGATGGGTGGATGGATGGATGGATGGATGGATAAATGGTAGGGATGTGACGAGATCCGATGTGTCTCACGAGACCAGTCGGATCTCCTGAGATCTGGTGACGATATCCTCGCAAAACATTTTGGAGATTTTACATTAGAGCTGCACGATTAATCCTTAAAATATGGAGATCTCAATTCAAACACCCACACGATCTTATTTCTGAATGACAACGATTTAGCTATGTCTATTAGGACTGTTTCACATCGCCAGTGTCAGTGGAGCTTGAGAAGCACGTTTTGTTGCTGCCCATGTTAATGAATCAGAGGGTCGGGATAAATGTGAACAAAGACAAAACACAAACAGTCTTTTCAACCACATTATAATCATTATTTCTGTGTTACAGACATTTAAATAATAGAAGTATTGAGATAAAAGTTTATAGTTTGGATATAAACACTTATTGTCTACAATAGCGAGCAAAACGAAAGTATCTTAACACTTGTATGTATTGTAACAGTTGTCCTCTTTCGCCAGGAGGTGGCGACAACTGCCTGTTTATAAAAGGTATCATTGAATCATTCATTCAGTAGATTCTAATAGTCAAACAAGTCTTAATGAAGTGAGACACTAGCCACGCCTCCAAAGTGCACGAAGGACCCTCCGAAGTGCATGAGACGCTCCACCTTTGCAGGATTTCCTAATTGCGCCACCAGATGTTCCCGATTACAATGGCGCTGCCATTGTAGAGGCACATGCCTCGTTCCACTGTCCACCGCATTGTCCACCGAGTTGCTGAGGAGTTGGTGGCCATTTGCCACTAAGAGATTTACCTCCCCGAAGACCCCAGAACACATGGAGGCAGGGCTGGACTTAAAACTGATGTTGTTTTTCTAATGTTAAACCTGAGCTATGTTGTAAATAGTTGTAAAAAGTATTTTCAGTAACGTATAGAACAATTTATTTTAATGTGAAAAAAAATATTTACAGGACAAAAAATAAAATAAACGTATAAAGTGTTGTGAAAAAATTATAAGCTGCATTACAAAAATGTACACATTGTACACGTTGTAATTTACAAATTGTACATAATTACTTCTCTTTTATTTACACATGTGAATATACAATACAAAAATACAAAATGTACAAAAAGTATTCATTTCATTCTTAACTTACATCACAAAAATAAACTACAAAAACTAGGTTGTTTCACTGACAAAGTGATACAAAAAGATATTAAAAATTTGTAATGTACATATTTTTTCCACTGTTGTCTCTCACCTAATAGAGAATGGCTAATAATTTATTTGTTAACCATTCTCTCAAGAAGAGAAAACAGTCTCTCCTGTGTCTCTCTGTGGAATTTGATGTCCTCCCTGAGTAGCTCCACCAGCTTCCACTCACTTCCTCACCTGTCCCAGGACACTTGCAATCCTAAATCAGAGCAAATAAACCATGCCTGTTAACAACAACAGCAGTCTATTAACTTGCTTACTTTTTTTAAAGTCTTTCCCCAGCAGGCTCACTTTCTCCAAAATAGTCCTACAACAAGAGAAAATGGAAACACTTATAATATAAAGAAAAACATGACACAGCAGGACATGCATACAAAATACTAAAGTGCTAAAGTTTGGTTAAATTATTTGACATATCTTTCATGACAGCACTACAAAAACACAACAAAGAGAAATACTGTTGCCTTATATAGTGGTTGTCTTATTGTTTGCGGGCTTTGTTTAAAAAAACAAAAACAAAAACAAACTTGTTTTAACACTTGTTTTCGGTAGGTATTTCAGTAAATGAAAACACAATATTTACATTTCAAATCGAATTCCCCAACAGAACTCTCACCCGTCATGTTCTTTGAATATAAATTCCATCGTCATCTGCGCGCAAGTGATTCTAGGATACGGTAGGGTGCGAAGTGTCCATCAGATGTACACTTCATTTTCCTGGGAATCAGAGACCGCATTTGAAGTTGCTTTCGAATTACGGCAGCCTTCGTCGCACCGCGGTGACGTGTTCAGCCTTGGAATGCGCACTTCGGAGGGTGCATCCTGAATTGGGACAGTTTACGTCGTGACGCAAATGCCCTTCAAATTCGCACTTCGGAGTCCAAGCACTTCAGTTTGGGAACGCATTTGCACTTCAAATACACACTTCGGAGTCTGCGCACTCCACTTTGGGACACAGCTCTTGACTCCTTCACTGAATGTTTTTTTTTTATTATTATTATGTTTAAATTATTATATTTTTAAAAGACTTAAGCAATGAGCAGCTTGTCAGAACCACTAGTAAATTACATTATTTTGTTTAGTTTTCTCCACAATTGTGAGAGAATCATGGTCTCTAATTTATTGAAAACAACTGTGATTCTCAATTTGTCCAGAAACGTGAAGCTCTTGTTTAAATGTTTTTTATTACTGCATATAATTCATCAAAATGGAAGTTTAATTTCATAAAGTTCAAAATGGACCTACATTTTTTTTTTTTTTTTTGGGCATGTTGTCTTTTTCAGTTGAATAAAAGACTATTTTTTCCTATAAATTTCATCATTGAGGATTTCTTAAGAAAAGTTAAAAAATCTTGTATCGTCTCTTTCTTGTGAGCCCAGTCTCGTGTCTTGTCTCGTGGGATAAGTGTCTCATCACACCCCTAATAAATGGATGGATGGATGGATGGATGGATGGATGGATAGATAGATAAATAAGTCTGTTATCTGGTCTATTAATCTAAAATTCCTGGGGGAAAAAAACACTTTCTTCACAATATTTAGCAGCACAACTAGGTATATTAAGATAATAATATCCCGATATGGCATGCTGACATTTAAAATGCCACATTAGCAGCAGAGTTAGCAAGGAAAAATCCATTTAACACTGCCACTTTCACCTTTACAGTGTTTTTCATTAACACATACTGTATCTATTAATGTATTTACATCAGACGGTAACAGAGGAATAACTATAAATAGTTAGAGGAAATATATAGGTGAGATATGTTGCTGCTTGGTTGACATATCACCCGTTCAGTTCTCCAGTCCTGTGGGTGTGTGTTCCTCCGCTGATACACTATGACTGATTATTTGCTCTTCTCCAGGGTCTGAGACCTGCTGATTTTCCCTAGAACTCTACAAGGTAAACCCCATGGTGTCGGATGCTTAATTGTCTTCCTGTGGGAAGGTGAGAATCATTATCTGTGATGGATTGAACTGAACTTTCAAGGGCAAATTAAATGTCTGAGAAGGCGAATGTTTAATTCTTGCTCAGAGCAAAGCAGATATTAAGTATGTAGCCATGTCTGACCTCTGACCCCCTCATGTCAGGAAAAATGACAGATTACTTAAGGGCAAATATTTAGGCCTACAGCATGAGTGACCACACAAAACTGTTTGAATTATTGCAAATAAAAATAAATCAAGAGGTGTGTGATAGAAATAAAGATACTTGCAGAGCATAGCAGTGAGTTTTAACTGGTGTTGTAATACTGATTTGGAGCTTAAGAATCATTTGTGGTTAATAATGTTTCAGTATCAGAGTCAAAACAGTGGCTGCATAAAACGTTTAAGGTAACTGTGATTCAAAAGTTATATCGCCAGTAGGTGGCAACAGGTGACTGTCTCTATGAGTGAGTCATTTGAATCATCTTATCATGAATCATCGCTGATTCACTCAACAACGCCACATTACTGAATTCGGATAAACATAGCATACTAGGTTACTCTCAAAAGATATGGTAGAAATAGTCAGACTAGTTTGCCAGCATGCTAGTATACTTTTTGAATTATTTTACCAATGAGTCATTGGTTCAAAAACGCGAATCATGGATGAACAAAACAGCTGTGTGTTTGTTGGTGTTACCCAGATCTGCTTCGTGTGGAGATATTTTCACTGGCGGACCAAAACAGACGAAATAACCAGCATTTTGTCTAAAACGTAAGTTTATTGATATTTATAGAATTTTATTCAATAATACAATGAAAATCACTGGTGCTGCCTCCTTACTCAAATAGGTCAGAAACAAGCCGTTGCTGTATTAATAATAATAATAAAGAGGCTTTGATACAGCTACAGATCCTGAATCCGTGACACAAGAAAGTAGTTTCACACAAAAAGTTTTTGATACTTGCTTTTTATCAGTTATTTATAGCTTGATTTATATCTTGATCATTGAACTGTTCACTGTTAGCCTACAAAAGTCACATTGCTTTAATATTATTCCGAGGACAAGAACATTTAAATTAATGATGGGAAGTTCGGATCATTTTACCGACTCGGACCTTTGAGTCTTGTTCGGCAAACTGAACGAATCTTTTTTTCGAGTCATTTCGTTCATTTTGGCAAAATATAATTAAAATGTTACGTGTTACCTCCCTAACACATCTACTGCTTACACAAACGTTGATCACACTACAAACAAGACAAAACTATGCTATATGAAACAGAAAAGATTAATGCATTGTTTACCTGGGTCTTTAGTCAATGATTAGCTCACCTCACCTTTTATCTGACAAGTTTTCGGGTTTGAGTCGTTCGTTCATCACGTGACAGCCCCATCAGATGAACGAACGACTCGAAAAACCCGAAGACTCGAAACAGGTGAACTAATTCCAGTACAGAACCTAATAGGACGTTGAACAAATCACCCCCCGAGACGACTCGTTGTCCCGAGTCACATTAAAGATTCGTTCAAAATGAACGAATCGTTCAAGAACGACCCCTAATTTAAATTCAAGATACATGTTATGCTAATAATTTTAGGCATTCATATTGCTGTCTTATGTAATATTAATGTACTTTGCTGTTTGTTGGTTAATGTGAGCTGCCAGTAATCGGAGATATAATTGGCTTTTTATGATCTGCATGACCAGTCCGGGTGGGGATCATCTAAAAATAATTATGCCACAGTTACTGTTTATCTGTCCATTATGAGTGCTAATTGCATGCAAATATGACACTTGAGCTAAACAGATATATGAGAGAATTAAATCAGTAAAGATCGTATATGTGTGTGCGTGTGTGTGTAAGTCATGCAGGACTTTGACCAAAGTGTCACTAAATTTAGTCCTACTGTTATGGAAAATAATATAAAGTTCCTGATGGTACATAATTGCAAACGACAAGGTGAAATGTTATGGTCTCTATAAAAGATCTGGATTATATATAATACCCTTGAGAAGCTGACATGCCTCAGCATCATCCATTGGAATAGTAGCATAAATATTATTCTATATGCAGTAGTGGGTTTTTAGCCAAAACTGACTGACCAAGATGTTGATTAATTTTTTGCTTGCTTTGTGAGCAGTCAGTCAACACTTCATTTGCTTTGCTATCTCTCTTTCAGTGAGCCAAATAGAGTTTGGAAACGTTAAAAGCGCTTTTGGTAGGCTTCAGTTGAGCCGCCCAGTCCAGTTGGGCTAGATTCTTCACATGACCTTGTTCAGGTCAACATACTCTGGTGAAACGCAAAACTGCTTTTCTGCTTGCATTTTTATTCAAACAGTAATACAGCAGACGAATACAGATCATCTCACATGCATAAATGTACTGTGAAAAATCATTCTAGTCATAAATACACTTCATCTCCACACTCAAAACACTTTCTTTAGAACTGTCAAGTGTCATGAATATGTTAATGAAAACTTTAGTACTGAAGGCATCAAACATTACTTGCTATAGACACATTATATGGCTCTTAAGAACCAAATGTCATCATAGTCCAGTAACTAAATTCAGTTTTTCTGCTACAGTTTAAATACTATAATGTGATTAAACCATTAATGTCATATTTATTTTTAATGTAATATTTATTTCTAACAACTTCACTCATTTTAAGTTTGGATTTTATATTAGATTACTGCGTTGCATTGCTCTCTCATTAGGATAATCATCTAGGAGCGGAGAAAAATGGAATGCATTTAGGTTCATCTCTCTCTGCTTGGCGACTGAAATGTGTTTAACGATAGATTTAAAGAGGGAGACAGTCTTAATTCCCACCAGCACTCAGCACTGACCTCCATTCTGGATCAATCTGGAGCGATTACTCTTAAAACTCTCACTAAGAAATTAATTGGAGCTGCAGGACTTTAGAAATGAGAGAGGATGAGTGCAGTTAAACATACCTTCATAAAACCTGCAGAAACTCTTTACAGTACTTGATTGTTACACTACATGACATTTTTAGAGTCATTAAATTTGAACTTTTCTTACCATAAAAACAAGATACAAAGTGTACATTTCTAAGAACTTGACAGTGTGTTTAAAAATAGATTTTTAAAAAGATTTTCTCTTTTATTTATTTTATTTAAGATTCTTATTAGTCACTGACCCTTTAGCACTATTTAATGTGAGAATCTTTTCTAAAACAGGAAAATACAAAAGAGATGATGATAAGAGATGCTAGTATTAGAGGGTCAAGTTTTTTTTTATAATAAATAAAATAAAATAGGTAGATAAAATAGAAATAGAATACGGAATGCTGTGAGAGTCAAGTAAAAAAAATAAACAAAAGGAAAGAAGCACATAGAATAGAAATAGAATAGAAAACAAGTGTTAAAGGGTCAAGTTTTTTATATAATACATGCAAGAAAACAAAAATAAAATAGAAATATAATAGAGTGTAGTAGTGTTAGAGAGTCAAGTTTTTATAATAAAATAAGTAGATAGAATAGAAATAGAATAGAGAATGCACGTGTTAGAGACTTAAGATTTTTATAACAACTAAAAGAAAACTGGTAGATAGAATAGAAATAAAATAGAGAACGCTATGAAGGTCGAGTTAGAAAATAAAAAAAAATAAAAGAAGAACAAGAAAACAAATATAAAATAGAAGTATAATAGAGTGTAGTAATGTTAGAGAGTCAAGTTTTTTATAATAAAAGAAAACAAGCAGATAGGATATAAGTAGAATAGAGAACACCTGTGTTAGAGGGTCAAGTTTTTTTTATAATAAATAAAAGAAAACAAGCAGATAAAATAGAAAACAGAATAAAGTGTGCTAGTGTTAGAGGGACATTTTTAAAAAGAAACAATATAAGAAAATAAGTAGATAGAATAGAAAAGGTACAGAGAACGGTAGTGTTAGAGGGTCAAGTTTTTAATAAAAAAAAATAAATAAATAAATAAAAGAAAGCAAGCAGATGGAATCGGAATAGAAATAGAATAAAGTGTACTAGAGTTAGAGGGTCACATTTTAAAAGAAAATAAAATCAATAAAAGAAAATAAGTAGATAGAATAGAAAAAGTACAGAGAACTCTAGTGTTAGAGTCAGTATTTCTATAATAAATAAAAGAAAACAAGTAGATAGAATAGAAATAGAACAGAGAACGCTATGAGGGTCAAGTTTAAAAAAAAAAATAAACAAATAAAAGGAAACAAGCAGACAGAATAGAAATAGAATAGAGAACGCTAGTGTTAGAGGGTCAAGTTTTTTATAATAAATCAAATAAAACAAGTAGATAGAATATAAACACAATAGAGTGTGTTAGGGTCAAGTTTAAAAAATGCAGTAAATAAGAGAAAAAAGTAGAGAGAATAGAAAAAAGAATAGGTGGTCAAGTTTTTTATAATAAATAAAAGAAAACAAGTCGATAGAAATAGAATAGAAAATGCTAGTGTTTAAGGGTCAGATTTATATATATATATATATATATATATATATAATACATGCAAGAAAACAAACATAAAATAGAAATATAATAGAGTGTATTTGTTAGAGAGTCAAGTTTTTATAATAAAAGAAAACAGAAAAAGAAAAGCAGATAGAATAGAAATAGAATAGAGAAACTAGTCTTAGAGTGTCAGAATTTTATTTTTTATAATAATAAATACAAAGAAAACAATCAGAATAGAAAAAAAAAGAGTTGGTAATGCTAGTGTTAGAGGGTCAAGTTTTTTGTAATAAATAAAAGAAAACAAGCAGATAGAAAAGAAATAGAATAAAGCGTGCTAGTGTTACAGGGTCACGTTTAAAAACAACAATAAAAGGAAATAACTAGATAGAATAGAAGTAGTACAGAGAACGCTAGTGTCAGAGGGTCAAGTTTTTTTATAATAAATAAAAGAAAACAGTAGATGGAATAGAAATAGAATAGTAAACACTATGACTAGTGTTAGAGGGTAAAGTTTATTTTTTATAATAAATAAAATAAAACAAGCAGATATAATATAAATAGAATATAGAGTGATAGTGTTAGAGGGTCAATTTTTTTATAATAAATAAAAGAAAAGTCAATAGATATTGAATAGAGAATGCGAGTGTGAAATAGAATAGAAATAGAATAGAATAGAGAGTCCTAGTGTATAAGTAGATAGAATAGAAAAAGTACAGAGAATGCTAGTGTTAGAGGGTCAAGTTTTTTTTTTTATAATAAATAAAAGAAAAGAGGTAGATAGAATAGAAATAGAATAGAGAACGCTATGAGGGTCAAGTTTAAAAAAATAAATAAATAAAAGGAAACAAGCAGATAGAATAAAAATAGTATAGAGAACGCTAGTGTTAGAGGATCAATTATTTTTATAATAAAAGAAAACAAGCAGATAGAATAGAAATATAAAAAAGTGTTCTAGAGTTAGAGGGTCATGTTTTAAAAGAAAAAAAAATAAGTAGATAGAATAGAAAAAGTACAAAGAACGCTAGTGTTAGAGGGTAAAGTTTTTTATAATAAATAAAATAAAACAAGCAGATAGAATAGAAATAGAATAGAGAGTGCTAGTGTTAGAGGGTATTTTTTATAATAAATAAAATAAAAGTCTATATATACAGAATATAAAATGCGAGTGTGAAAAAGAATAGAAATAGAATAGAGAGTGCTAGTGTATAAGTAGATAGAATATAAAAAGTACAGAGAATGCTAGTGTTAGAGGGTCAAGTTTTTTTATAATAAATAAAAGAAAACAGGTAGAACAGAGAACACTATGAGGGTCAAGTTTAAAAAATAAATAAAAGGAAACAAGCAGATAGAATAGAAATAGAATAGAGAACGCTAGTGTTAGAGGGTCAAGTTTTTTTTTAATAATAAATAAAAGAAAACAAGCAGATAGAATAGAAATATAATAAAGTGTACTAGAGTTAGAGGATCATGTTTTAAAAGAAAAAAATAAAAAAATAAATAAAAGAAAATAAGTAGATAGAATATAAAAAGTACAGAGAATGCTAGTGTTAGAGGGTCAAGGTTTTTTTATAATAAATAAAAGAAAACAGGTAGATAGAATAGAAATAGAATAGAGAACGCTGTGAGGGTCAAGTTTAAAAAAATAAATAAAAGGAAACAAGCAGACAGAATAGAAATAGAATAGAGAACGCTAGTGTTAGAGGGTCAAGTTTTTTTATAATAAATAAAAGAAAACAGGTAGAGAACGCTATGAGGGTCAAGTTTAAAAAATAAATAAAAGGAAACAAACAGATAGAATAGAAATATAATAAAATGTACTAGAGTTAGAGGGTCATGTTTTAAAAGAAAAAAAAAGAAAATGAGTAGATAGAATAGAAAAAGTACAGAGAACTCTAGTGTTCGAGGGTCAAGTTTTTTATAATAAATAAAAGAAAACAGGTAGAATAGAAATAGAATAGAGAACGCTATGAGGGTCAAGTTTAAAAAATAAATAAAAGGAAACAAGCAGATAGAATAGAAATAGAATAGAGAATGCTAGTGTTAGAGGGTCACGTTTTTATAATAAAAGAAAACAAGTAGATAAAATAGAAACAGCATAGAGAGTGCTAGTGTTAGAGGGTCAATTTTTTTGTAATAAATAAAAGAAAACAAGTCAATATATATATAGAATAGAGAATGCGAGTGTAAAGGGGCATGTTTTTTTAATAATAAATACAATATAATACAACAGAGAAACTAGTGTTAGAATTTGAAGTTTTATAATAAATACAAAGAAAACAATCAGAATAAAAAAAAAAAATGATAACGCTAATGTTCACGCTAGGGTCATGTTTTTTATAATAAACACAAGAAAACAAGTAGATAGAATAGGAATAGAATAGAGTGTGCTAGAAGGTTATTTTTTTAATAAATAAAAAGTAGATAGAAATAGAATAGAGAGTTTTGTTGTTTTTTTTTTTGCATGTTTTCTTGTTGCAATATTGGATTTCCATGTTACAATGCTCTCTCATTAGGATAATCATTCAGGTGCTCAGAAAAATGGATTCCATTTCGGTTCATCTCTCTCTGCTTGGCAACTGAAATGTGTTTAACGATAGATTAAAAGAGGCAGGCAGTCTCAGTTCCCACCAGCACTCAGCACTGACCTCCATTCTAGATCAATCTGGAGCGATTACTCTTAAAACTCTCATTAAGAAATTAATTGGAGCTGTAGGACTTTCGAAATGGTAGAGGATGAGTGCGGTGCCGCCCAATTGATTTTACACACTTTTGGCTTCAGGGCCTCGGGGGCCGACTTCTGTTTCACACAATGGCTTGTTCGGAGTTAAGAGGTTGGAAAAAAATACTGATAATGTGCCCTAATTGTCTACTTTTGCTTGAAATTATAGGTCATATCGGATCAGTTCTGCTCATGCGCTCAGCATGATAGCTCTTATTCACTCTTAGAGTGTCCGACCTGACAATAAAATAGGGTGCAATAAGCACCCTTGATGTCTGTAATAGATTTGATGGGAACAAGAGCAAAATAGCAGTGCAAGGTTTATTAGTTTCTTGTTGAGAGAGGCCTGTTTATAGCTGGGCTAGATAAGGATGGTGCTTCACTAATGTGAGCTGGCAGAAATGAGCAGTGCGGACGCACGCACACACACTTGCACACACGAGTTTGGTTGCAGCCCCTTGGCAGTCTAGTTTATTGATTGAGAAAGATGCATGCTGTAGTTGAGGAACTCGCCCACAAATAAAAAGCGAATTCAAGACTGTAGATGAATTGTTAGCTCAAGACAATTTCGCAGCGAGCTGATTGTCAGCGCAGCATTTGTTTTCCTACCTGTCGTAACAAACTGTCGGACGCTGACAGGTATTGATACTCCCCTGCAGAAGGAGTGAAAGCGGGTGGGCAGTGTGCTGTGATATCGACCCCGCAGAGCTCAAAGTAACACGATGTGTGGTAGTTTTATGAGGAGGAATTCTTTGATGTTCTGCCAATGACAAAACGGTGATCCGCACTTCGGTAAGGTTGGTCTGGCTTACAGATATTACCATCCTTGATCGTTAAATAAAATCAGGTCTTCTTTCATATCTGTGCCATTTAACTTCTCTTTGAAATTTTTAATGGATAAATCATTAAAAAACAAGAAGTATTTAACAATGGCTTATTCTGTAGTGCACTGTTCAGTTATTATAATTATAAAAGGTTGAAATTCTTACAAAAAGGAAAAAAAAAAGTAATAATTTTAGCACTTTCTTTACAAAAAAAATGCATTGAAGCAGTTGTATTAATATATCAAGAACAGCCTGCAGTGTCATCAAACACAGATGAAAATTGAGTTGTGCATATTAGAGAAGTTTGAAACTAACTTAAAAAAAACAAACAAAAAAAAAATTCCTGAAACGCTTTCCTCAAAAAACAATTTCTTTACGACTGAAGGCAGAAAGACATGAACATCTTGGATGACAAGGGGGTGAGTAAATTATTTGTAAATTGTTGTTTTGGAAGTGGACTTCTCCTTTAAATCAAGCCATTCTCAGATTCTTGGCTGTGTAACGTCACATAGACCCAGGCCGCTCCCACAATTGCTAATTGACACTGGTGTTTTACCTTAAGCCTTCTACACATTGCACAATTCTCGACTGTCCCAGACGAACGACTGGCATCATTATAGCTCTTATTCCTTTCACTTTTTTTCAGCACACATAAAAACTACAACTGCCAAAGTTTGATTCATTATGCTCTTTCTGTTTTCCACTAGCACAAGCTGGTGACGTTATATTTTTCTATAGTAACGTGGTGTCGTAGCCTACGAGTCAATAGGTGTCATTTCAAACAATGAATACCATTTTGTGGCTCTTTAATGTGTCATGACAGTATTGCCTCAGTTCAAGTGGCACGCGAACTGATTTACTCAAAGCATGAAATAAACATGAATGAACATCAGAATGTATTTTATTTCGACTGTGGAAATACACACCATTTTTCAAATTTAAGGCCACCAAAGTTAATCTATTCTCCTGTCTAGTTTGTTTGTCAGACAGAATGGCAAATTCTGTGTTATGATTGGTCAGATCACCTGTCAGTCAAGCTCTTTGAGAAGGGTCAACTGTCACATCACTCTAGACATGAACAATTTGAATATTATTTACTACGTTCATGTTAAATTTTTTAGTGCTGTAGTGATGTGCAATGACTGGTGGGTGAAGTTCCTTCTCCACATCATGTGAAGAGATGTGCCGATCTTTCCTTTTTCCCTATGCCCTTTGCAGTGCCCTTCAAACTGAGCATGTTCACTCCCTTTGGATTGAATTCTCCCTTGAGGTGGCAAAATACCCTGTGAAGTTCACTTTACTGGGCACTAGTCAAATGGAGCACACCTTGTTTCTCAAGGTGAGTAAGTTTATGTATATGTTTTTGAAAAACGTATTTTACTTGAGTTATTTTGATATTGTAATAATGTTAGATATTTTGACCTTTTTCAAGTCAGATGAAATAACACCAAGAAAAGGTCACAATATTCATGATATGACAATTAATTTTCGTGCGTCGTCAAGTGCATACAAGGTGTATTTTTTACTTTACTTTTTATTTCATTACACCAATCTCGTTTTTATTTTCTCCCCTCTCAAATATTTTTTCCTTGCAGTAATTATGATACATAAGAAATGAGAAATGAATGTCACAATGTGAAAATAGTTGGTTCATCATCAGTTGTGTATTGAACTTTTAATCGGGTACAATGAGAGTAATAAAGACTGAGGTGCAGTTAACACAACATGACCCATAATTCAAAGAGTCAACAAACACAAGAAACCAGTGTAAATAGTGTAAAACATAGAAAACCTCAAAAACAGTTTATATGATGTCATCATATGTAGAGCACGCAAATATGTACGTCGTGATGTTCATGATGAAATCTGAGTATTAATGTATGAGAGATTTTAATATATATTATACAATATTAATAGTACCAAATGCATAATTGCCGTTTCAACCTTTTGACGGCTGAAATATTAGTGCCCTAACACGCCGTGCACTTTGCTTGATTACTTTTTAAAGTGGTGAAGATGAAAGCCGTCCAAATGCTGGTTAATTAAAGAGCTACAAGCCTTAATCAATTTGAATTTAATCAAGTCTTCAAACCAGTACTCCACGCATAATAGTGGCGTGTGAATCTTTGTGTTGCTGTTGACATTGTGACCAACTTTTCCCGAGAACAAGATCTCCAACAATCTCAAGCTCAGTGTGCAGTCAGGGGATGTGGCATTTTGCAGAATGTCATATCGACATGATATCACGCTCTTTCATTAATCTTCCAGCTGTAGCGATATGTGTCTTGATGACAAACGTTTATATCCACATCAATCATGCTGTCCTCAGAAACTAAACCTTATACATCATAAGTTCTCAAATTCTTTAAGAGCCATTCCCTAAAGTTAATAAATTCAAAGACGTCAATGAAATGATTAGAGAGAACATGAAAAATGGCCGTTCTTAGTCTTAGGACATGATTTTAGCTGACGCAGTATGATGAATGTGGCTTTAAAATGGTGAACTGCTAATTGAACTCAGCAGTCCGTGCCGGTGACTGCTTAACATTCCTGCTCAAAGTGAACCGCTCTGATCAATTAGACTCGTCAGACTGTGAGAGGTGATGTTTGTTGATGACAGCAGTGGTCTTTAGGTTTGTCTGCGGTCTGTACGTTGTGAGGGCTTCCTGTGGGTATAGATGCTGTGGATGTTTTTTTTTACTGAAAACATTGCATTTATATTCATCTTGAGGAAAAGGACAAAGCTCTTCGCAAACTTTTTCAAAGAACATTTTTCAAAGTATCCTTCTTGTCAGAAGATATTTTTATTTATTTCTGTCTTCCTGGCAGACTTACAATGAAATGCTCTCTAAATTTAATTAGTGTTTTACTTGAGTTCTTATTTGATCAATAATGAAAGCAATGCATATGCAGCAATTCATGTCCAAGCCAGTCTAGTAGTTTTTTGACTTTATCACTGTGACTTTATATCTCATATTGTGACTTGCTTATATTTCACACGGGAAATTAATTTATATCTCACAGTTTTGAGTTTATTTCTTATGTGACTTTATATCTTAAATTGCAATGCTAGTTGCAGAAAGTGTGATTGTATATCTCAATATCTGACTATTTCTCATAATGTGGCTTTATGCATCAAATTGCCACTCTCTCTCTCCTTCGGCTTGCTCCCTTTATCAGGGGTCGCCACAGCGGAGTGATCCGTACAGCCGATTTGGCATGTTTTATGCCGGATGCATCAAATTGCCACTGTTGTAATTAATAATAATACTACAAATAGTATTATTTAAATATTAAATAATTACTGTATTTCTTGTAATGTCATGCAACTATAGTTTTTTATAATTGTGACTATTTCTCGTAACTTTGAATTTATATCTCACATAGTTAATTGGTCGCAATGTTATCTTATTTTGCAACTTTATTATAATTGCAGCTTTTCTTCAGTTGCAAGCTTATTTCTTGTAATTGTAAGATATAAATTTACATGACAAATGCAACTGCAGTTTTTAATTTTGTAATTGCGACTTTATTGTGACACTTACAAGAAAGACAATGTGTGACTGTTACTCACAATTGCTACTTTATATCTTATAATGTGACTTCATACATTAAATTGGAAATTTATTTCTTATAATTATATTTCTTGTAATTTCTTGCAACTTCAGTTTTTGTAATTGTGATTTCTTGTAACTGAATTTGTATCTCACAAAGTTTCATGTTTCAGAGTTTCATGTCCTATAATGTAACTTTATAATTGCAACTTTTCTGAGTTGCAAGTTAATTTCTTGTAATTGCAACTTTGTGACACTGTTTCTCATAATAGCTACTTTATATTTTATATTGTGATTTTATGCATCAACTTGCCACTGTTTCTTATATTTGTATTTCTTGTAATTTTGTGCAACTTTAGTCTTTTAATTGTGACTATTTCTTGTCACTTTGAATGTATATCTTACATAGTTATTTAGTCAAATTTTCATGTCTTATATTGCAACTTTATTATAATTGCAACTTCTTTTTAGTTGCAAGTTCATTTCTTGTAATTGCAATTGTATTTGTCAAGTAAATGTATATCTTACAATTTCCACTTAATTTCATTGCAACTTTGTGACACTTAAAGTCAAAATTACAAGACTATGTGTGACTATTTATCATAATTGCTACTTTGTATCTTATAATGTGACTTTATGCATCAAACTGCCACTTTCTTATATTTGTATTTCTTGTAATTGCGTGCATCTTTAGTTTTTGTAATTGTAACTGTTTCTTGTAACTTTGAATTCATATCTTACACAGTTGTTTAGTCACAATTTTGTATCTTATATTGCACCTTTATTATAATTGCAACTTTTGTTAGTTGCAAGTTCATTTCTTGTAATTGCAAATGTATTTGTCAAGTAAATTTACATCTTACAATTCCCATTTAATTCTATAATTGCAACCTTGTGACACTTAATGTCAAATTTACAAGAGGGACAATGTGTGACTATTTCTTGTAATTGCTACTTTATATCTCATACTATGACTTTATGCATTAAATTGCCACTATTTCTTATATTTGTATTTCTTGTACTTTTGTGCAACTTTAGTTTTTGTAATTGTGACCATTTATTGTAACTTTGAATTTCCCATATTCTCCCATATTTAATTTGTCACAGTTTTAATCTTATAATGAAACTTTATTGTAATTGCAACTTTGTGTTTATTTATGTATTTATTTATTGTTATGTACAGTTGCAAGTTTGTCAATTAAATTTATATCTTACAATTTTAATTTAATTTTGTAATTGCAACTAAGTCACAACTACATGAAGAGAGTGTGACTGTTTCTTATAATTGTATTTCTTGTTATTTCTTGCAACTTGCAACAAGTTTTTGTAATCATGAGTATTTCTTGTAACTTTGAATTTATATCTTACATAGTCACAATTCATCTTATATTGTAACTTTTTCACAGTAGCAAGTTAATTTTTTGTAAGTGCAGTTGTATTTGTCAAGTAAATGTCTTACAATTTCAGTTTATTTTCATAATTGCTACTTACAGTCACAATAAATAAGTCAGACTTTATACAATAGTTGTGTATTTTAACATCTTTATTTTCCTATCATTCTCAAGTGAACCACATTTCAGTTCAACCGTTGGTGCTATTTGCATCTGCTTGTTGTCAGCTTAAGTGCTGCCATTTTTAGAGACTTTCATTCTGATTTAGAGAGTGTTCTGTGCTCTAACTACCTTCAAGGGAGATCTTTCTGGGTTTTAGATGGATTTTTTTGTGATGTTTTCAGAACACAGTCAGGCGACAGGTAGAGATGTATGTGGTAAGATGGAACTGCTCCTTCAGTGTCACAACACACAGTCCCGTCTGACGTCACTCAGTCATTTTTGGCTTTTAAAAGTCTCAGCCTTATCGTTTTGTCATTTGAGTGATTCCAAAGGAAACACCATTAGTTTACACCAGGTCTGTCTAGACATGTCTTCGAAGTAAACAAACTGCTGTCATTTCCCCCTTTTTCCAGTCAACGAAGTGAAGTTTATTGCTATTCTTCATGTTGCAGGCTGAGAGCAGGAAAAAGAACAAATATAGATCTATCTGGAGCTGCGTTTCAACATACACTATTTGGGATGTCTGGCTGTAGACAACAAAATGCACAACAGTAAACAATAAAAACAAAAGCAATACATATATCTGTCTCAGACAATTTCCTACACCACTAGTGTCACAAAATTGTATTGCAAAAATAATTGTGTCCTAAAAGGTTTCTCAAGCATCCCCATCTGCTAAAGGTTGGCTGAACAAGTAGTCCCACCTCCACACTCACGTCATTGGTTGAGGCTGGCAGAGAGCTGCATACAAGTCTTCTGATTGGCTAACACACAGCTTTTATTTATTATTATATATTTTTTTTTTTTTCACACTGTTCACAGAGCCTAAAGCAGTCACCAAGACAAGTGTGATTCCTCAGGACACCTATTTCAATGATATCTGTCAATCAATCAACTGAAGCAACAACAACACTGTAGCTTTAATAAAAGCAATTACGTATTTTATCAGTTTGTGCTGACAATCGATTGACATTTGATATTAGAGTAGGTTTGGGTTGCATTAGTCTGTTGGTTGGGGGTGGATAAGCCATTTACAGGTTTTCAGACAGAGTTATTGAGTTGTCTGTCAGTCTGCTGACACACACACACACACACACACACGTACACACACACACCAAAAAAGCACCATATAAGTGCATTACTCTGTTGCAATACACAACATCTGCTGTAGATTCTATTGACAGCCAGATGGCCTTACATTCTCGTGCAAAATGTTCTGATACTCTTGGGATTTCTCTCTCTCTCTCATATCAATGACTACAATCTATACAGGCATAGCAAAGTAGTCTTAAACTTTTTTATTTTATTTTTTTCTTTACCCATACTGTAATATTATTTGTGTTTTACAAACAGCTCAACTTTGGCTTCATCTGTTTCCAGAATATTTTGCCAGTAGTGCTGTGGAACAACCGTGGTCTTTTGTATACTTCAGACGTTTTATTATATTTTATTTATTTATTTTTGACAGCAGTAGCTTCCTACATAGTCTTTGCCCATGAGCATCATTCGTAGTGTTTTATTCATAGACACGTCAGCCGATATTCTTTAGGAATAAGTCCTTAGCTGACACGGTACAACTGTTCTTAACATCACTGAGTGTTCTGCTGTACATTTGCAGTCATATGCTGGACGCCCACTTCTGCCGAGAGAGAAGCAATAACAGTGCTAAAGTTTCTCTATTTATAGACAATACCTCCAATCTCATTGTGTTTCTAGGACTCCAGGTTAGTTGACTCCTGACTCCAATTAGATTGTGGAGGAGACATTAACCTATGGATTCACAAACATTTGAGAATGAATTCAGATTTGTGCAGAAATACATATACTTTTTTTTTTTTTTTCTCCCCCAGCAGCTCTACTCTTTCAGAGTATACCATGTAATTAAGTTGCTTAAAGGGGTAGCGTACATAAACAATGTTATTTTTCTTGTTAAATGATTCAGAACATAAAAGATGGCAGTGATGTAATACTAGAAAAGCCCATGTTCAAGTAATGAGAGCACAATTGATGATTTTTAGAACTTCATAGATCATCCTGATAATAATAAAACTCAGACAGACAGATTATTAGAGAAAGAACTGTTTTAAGCTACGCTTAATGTTGGAACACTGTTGATTTCGATGAGACAAAATATAAAGTTGCATTTATTTATAAGAAAGCAGTTGTTAATTAATGATAAAACTATAGATTTACTGTTTAACAAGAAAATATTTATCTGACACATCTGAGCCTCATTTTCATTAGTCATAGTGTTTGAAAGCCTCAGTGAAATTCGAGTAGTGACAGATGTTCCATACTGTGATGTAAATCTAAATGGAAAAGGATTGTCAAAAAAAAAGTAAGGGCCTGGTTCTGTCTCTCACTTGTTGATTGGATGGAGGGAGATCTAAATGCAAGAGGTGGAGTTTAAAGGGATAGTTCACCCAATCATGAACATTTTGTCATTAATAACTCACCCTCATATCATTCCAAACCTGTAAGACCTTCGTTCATCTTCGGAACACAAATTAAATGAAATTTCAGTGTTGAAAGGGCCCTCGCACCTGGGCTTACTGCCACCCGGTGGCTTTAGGAAAACAGTGAGCAATATACATTTAAAGTGGTAAATATATTAAAAATATGTAAATTATATGTGCCAAACTTCCTGCTGCCAGCTGGTGGCGCTATAACTATAACTGAATATTGGCATGTAGATGTCTTCAGGCCAACACTTTTATCAAACATTTGAAGTTTGGTGCAGGTTGAACATGGTATGTTTGAGTTAGTGTAAAACATGACATATCCAGTTGCCAACAGGTGGTGTTATGATCATAACTGAATATTGGCCTTTAGATGTCTTCAGGCCAGGACTCTTATCGAATGTGTGAAGTTTGGGCCAGGTCAGACATTGTATGGCTGAGGTACAACAACTTATTTCCCATGGCAAAATATCAAACTTTGTCAGGCTGCCACAGACACACCCTTTAAAGTAAACTCAAGATCTTCACAATTTAACATCACAAAGGTCTTTAGTTTAGACTGACCAAATATGTGTCATTAAATCTCTAGGAGGAGTTTGTTACAGCATAAAACATGTCATTTTCTGTTGCCAGCAGGTGGCGCTATGACAATAACTGAATTTGGGCATGTGGATCTCTTCGGTTCAGGACTCGTATCAAACATGTGAAGTTTGAGGCAGATTGGACAATTGTATGCCTGACTTATAACAACTTCCTTTTTTAATGGTGAAACATCGAAATTTGTCAGGCCCCCATGGACACGCCCTTTAACGAAAACTCAAAATATTCACAATTTAATGTCACAAAGGACTTTAGATTACACTCACTAAATGTGGTGTTGATCTGTGTAAATCTCTAGGATGAGTTTGTTTAAATTTCCTGTTGGGTTTCGGACTTCGTTCCAGGGGACATTTTTGTTGGTATTGGTGTGTTACATGTGTTTACCGAATTTTGTACATGTATGTGAGATGCGGCTCGAGGGGCACATCGTTGAAATTTTATAGGTGTTGCTTTTTTAATTTTTTCAGTGTATCCCCTAGGTTTAAATCGCTGGTCTTTGGTGGTAACCTGTACCCAACGGTACTTTTATTCGGTACTCTCTGTGTAATAACGAAAACATTATTTAAGTGAAAAAGTAAATCAAAAATTCTTAGTTTCAACATTTTGAACAATGGGGCCCTACAATCTTTTTTTTAATTTTCTTTTTTTATTATTATTATTTTATTTTTTTTTTTAATTTTTTTTTTTTCTCAAATTCTGAATTCTGTGGTTTTAATTTTCCTGATGATCAAATGAATGCATTAAACATTTATTTATTTTCAATCAAATGAAGCCCTTTTATTTTTTGGCATACAAACAGAGGTTTACTGTTAAAATTAATATATGGAAGAAAAACTGTGAATATTCAGTTTAAAAAGTCGTAATAATTCTAGTATTTTTTTCTACAGTTAAGTGGTTAATCTTGTTGTAATATTTATTTTTATAATTTACCTGTTATTTTAAATTTGGCAAAAATATGCTTTGTACTTTGTATGTAGACACCTGTGACAACTAACAGGCGTAGGCAATATAGTAATCACACTTGCAACCAGTTAAATTGGAGAAAATGTGTCTTAGCCTTTGTGTTGTGTGTCACACTGAGCATGAAGAAAAGAAATAAGTGTAAAGAGTTGTCTGTGGATTTGAGAGAAAAAAATGTGGAAAAACATGTACAGTCTCAGGGCTACAAGTCCATCTCCAGAGATCTTGTTCCTGTCTCCACTGTGCACAATATCATCAAGAGGTTTACAGCCCATGGCACTGTAGCTAACCTCCCTGGATGTGAACGGAAGAGCAAAACTAATTAAAAATTACAACGAAGGATTGTTCGAATGGTGGATAAAGAACCCCGATTAACTTCCAGACAAATTCAAGCCGATCTGCAGACACAGGGTACAACAGCGTCAGCTCGCACTATCCGTCGCCATCTGAATGAAAAGGTAGGAGACCCAGGACACCACTGCTGACACAAAGGCATAAAAAAGCAAGACTGGAGTTTGCCAAACCCTATATGACAAAACCACTATCCTTCTGGGAGAACGTAATGTGGACAGATGAGACAAAAGTAGAGCTTTTTGGTAAAGGACATCATGGCACTGGTTACAGAAAAAGAAATGAGGCCTTCAAAGAAAAGAACACAGTCCCTACAGTCAAACATGGTGGAGGTTCAAAGATGTTTTGGGGTTACTTTGCTGCTTCTGGCACTGGATGCCTTGACTGTGTGAATGGTATCATGAAATCTGATGATTACCAAAGAATTTTGGGGCACAACATAGTGGCCAGTGTCAGAAAGCTGCGTCTCCACCAGAGGTCATGGGTCTTCCA
>JAHKKF010524557.1:0-16340 GCA_019740295.1 Labeo calbasu | reverse complement strand
GTTAGAAAAGAGAGTCCTCTCTATCAAGACAAGCTGAGAATCATGAGAATTTGAGGATATGGGGCTTAAATTGAAATTAATTTACCCAAAATACTTATTCTACCCACTAAAATAATAAGATAGTATAAATAAAATGAAAAAAATTAATTGAAAATGAAATCATGATTGGCTGTCATCATGACTGTTTCGCGTTTCATTTACACTGAATCAAAACAGCATTGATACTAGGGACTGAGGCAGTCAGACCCGGCATATTTTAGGTCTGGTTTAATGCGGCATTGCGTCTTTACACTGAATTCTGAGCCGACACAGACCCGCTTTAGAGCAGCCTTAAATCGGCTGTGTAAAGATGCCTTTACATTTTAGACACCATATTGCCTGTTTTTGCTCTGTTTCACTAACAAAAATCATTCCAAACACAGGCACAGCACTGTTTAGCATCTCTAAACATGATGTTTTTTTGTTACTGAATGATTCAACCTTTTAAATGATTCGGTTCAATCGCAATGACTCACTTATTAACTGTGACTTACTGACACTTACTGGCAGTTTTCCACATTTAAAGTATCTTTTTATTATATTGAAATGCTTTCAAATATCATTATTGACCATTTTTTGTTTGAAATATTTAAGCATTATTTATGCATTTGTAACTGCAGGTTAAATGCATTCATGACCTGCATTAAGCAGTGTGTAAATACATCTAAATGCCACTTCAGATGCAGCTTCTGTGTTTCCTTTGCATTGCAAAGACAAATCTTGTTGATACTGATTTAATTTGCTTTGTAACAGTCCAAATTTGACTCAAAAAGATAATGCACAGTTTTTGAAAAAAAAAAATGGCTTTTTTAAAAGTTAAAATGCCCATAAAATGTAAAAATCAGTTTAAACTTATTGGAAAAGACTTAATTTTTATTAGTGTGAACTGACCACCATACAGAATATGAAGAATATCAAAAAATTTAGGAGTCAGCTGTCCATGGTAGTCCTTAAGACACCAGCACAATAACACACTCAGCAAAAGTCTTAACTTTTATAAAGAATATCTCTTTGGGTTTGAGACTTTAATCTTTGCAACCTCACAAATCTTATATATGCATGAACAGCTTGTAACGCTCCAAAGACAAAGGAAAACATGAAATCACATCATATGACCCCTTTAAATGAATAGTTCTGATTAATTAGTTACCCTTGTGTCTTTCAAAACTGGTATGATTTACTTTTTTCCTTAAAAGACAAATGTAGTTATTTATACAGAATGTCCTGGCTACTCTTTTCCATACAAGAGCAAGAATTTCAAGGATAACATACAGTTTTGAATGAATCAGATTTTAGTCTGTTTCTCACACACATATAGATTCAAACCACTTATAGTGCACAACTTATATGGGCTGCATTTTTTGTGCTTTTTAGCCTTAGGGCTTAACTGCTTTTAATCACATCCACTTTCATTGTATGGAAGTTCAGAGTTCCACCTTATTCAGTTCAGTTAGCTATTTGGGTTTTGCTTCTCCCTGTATGTACTGTACCAGTCTCATGTTACAGTGAGGAACTGACATTAATAGATTATCATTCCCTGTCTAACATGTTTGGCTTTCATATTAGACAAACAGAAAAGTTACGCGTGAGAAACCACCTACACAACTCTCACGGCCACTTTCTGTTTTATCTGCACCAGACACACCAGATCAAGTCCCAGCTATGAATGGAAAGCATTACTAATTTAATCACTGACAAAATAACGTATTTTTTTGCATTTAGTTTCATATTCAACCTTATGCACAATGCTTCCATCCAAAATTGCAAATTTAACATATGCGCAAAAATTGGAATATCTTATAAAACATTTGCGAATAAGCACCATTTCCATTCAAGTCAAAGAGAACAAAATTGTCACTTCCTGATAAACTGACACTATATATTACTAAGAAAAGTAGGAGAAGCCATTGAATATAGTACTTTTCATATATAATAAATTACTTGTGCCTCAGAGCGAGCAGACGAAACACAATAATGGTGATAATTTGCTGTTTGGGAACGCAGTTGTGTAAGACAGTTCTGGGAGGCAATTATACAGAAATACTCAACAGACTTTGCTCAGGCATTTCAGAATGACCATAACAACATTTCAGATGCTATGGAATGAGATCGGTCCACTGGTTAGACGAGTTTTGCCGTCCCATAGCGCAAAGTCACATGACTTTTTTTTTTTTATGCGTATGGAGGAATTTATTCGGGAATTGCATTTCCATCTCCCATTATTCGCATTAACACTTTTTCGCACAAGTCAAAAACCACTGAGAATTGCATGATACAAACTCGCAATTTTGACTTTTTTCTCTGAATCTCGAGATATAAACTCACAATTCTGACTTATTTCGTTAGAATTCCTTAGATATGAACACTTAATTTTGAGTTATATAGTACAGTTTTGAGGGGGAAAAGACATGTTCATAGAATTGTGGGTTTATATCTCACAATTCTGACTTTACTCACAATTGCATCTTATAAAGTCAGAATTACGAGATATTATATTATATAAACTCGCAATTCTGAGAAAAAAAGTCACAATTGTGAGATATAAACGTTTTGGTTTTAAGATTTATTTTTGGCATTTTTATGCCTTTATTTAGATAGGACAGTGTAGGTAAGACAGGAAGTGAAGTGGGGTTGGGACCAGAAAGGTCCACGAGCTAGGATTCGAACTCGGGACGCCCGCAGCGCAACGGCGCTATATGTCGACACGCTATCCACAATTGCGAGAAATAAACTCGCAATTCTGAGTAAAAAGTCACAATTGTGAAATGTAAACTCACAATTGACTTTTTTTTGTTTATATTAAACTCTCAATTCTGAGTAAAAAGTCACAGTTGCGGGAAATAAACTCACAATTCTGAGAAAAAAAGTCACAATTGCAAAATATAAACTTGCAATTCTGAGAAAAAAGTCACAATTTTGAGATATAAACTTGCAAATCTGAAAAAAACGTCACAGTTGCAAAATATAAACTCGCAATTCTGAGTAAAAAGTCAAAATTTTGTGAAAAAATTAAATTCTAAGAAAAAGTCAATTGCAAGAGTAAAAGGATAAAATTATGAAATGTAAACTCGCAATTGACTTTTTTTGTTTATATTAAACTCACAATTCTGAGTAAAAAGTCACAGTTGCGAGAAATAAACTCACAATTCTGAGAAAAAAGTCTAAATCTTGAGATATAAACTTGCAAATCTGAGAAAAATGTCACAAATGCAAAATATAAACTCGCAATTCTGAGTAAAAAGTCAAAATTTTGAGAAATAAACTCACAATTCTAAGAAAAAGTAAATTGCGAGAGTAAAAGGTCACAGTTATGAAATGTAAACTCGCAATTGACTTTTTTTTGTTTATATTAAACTCGCAATTCTGAGAAAAAGTCACAATTGCGAGTTTACATGCAAAAGTTACAATTGTGAGATTTTAACTCAGAACTGCAAGATATAAACTCGCAATTCTGACAAAAAAATATCTGAATTATGTTTATTCTGACTTTATTTCTTAGAATTGTGAGCTTGTCTCAAAATTGCATTAACGTCTCTCGCATTTTTTACTTTATAACTCGCAATTGCGAGTTTATATTACGCAATTCAGACTTCATTTCTGAAAATAGCAAGTTTATATCTCACAATTTTAACTTCATAACTCAGAATTGTGAGTTTTTTATCCCACAATTCTGAGAAAAAAAGTCAGAATTGCAAGATGTAAACTCGCAGTTACCTTTTATTTTATTCAGTTGCAGAAACAGGCTTCCATAGTTTTCTATTTGAATATATTTGAAAATGCAAATATAATAAAATTCTGGGATGCAAAGCTGAATTTTCAGCATCGTTACTCCAGTTTTCAGAATCACATGATCCTTCAGAAATCATTCTAATCTGATGATTTGTTGCTCAGGTAACATTTATTATTATTATCAGTGATAAATAGTTGTCCTGCTTAATATTTGACAGTGATATAT
Source organism: Labeo calbasu (assembly GCA_019740295.1). Taxonomy (NCBI): domain Eukaryota; kingdom Metazoa; phylum Chordata; class Actinopteri; order Cypriniformes; family Cyprinidae; genus Labeo; species Labeo calbasu. The sequence goes on along the minus strand of JAHKKF010524557.1, from coordinate 12,346 downwards.
TTTATTTTTCAGGATTTTTTGATGACTAGAAAGTTCAAAGGAAATATAAATATTTTATAACATTATAAATGTCTTCACTGTCACCTTTGATAAATGTAATGGAATCTTACTGAATAAAAGTGTTAATTTTCTTTAAAAACAAAACCACAACGGAAAGAAAAGACTTACTGATCCCAAACTTTTGAATGGTAGTGTAGTTAAATGAGAGTTGTTTACATTGATTTCTAGAATGATTCAGTGCCGTTTACAAACCGTTTTAAACTTATGTACTATGTATTCAGACTCGAGTACTGTACGCACGTGTGCATCATTAGTTGTGTTAAAGTGTGAAGTTCAGCTCTAGTTGTGGTACAGCATGTGACTTCCTTCATCAAGATGTTTCAGGCCTGTAATGACTCCTCATCCACCTCAAACAAAACCAGATTTCTCATCTCTGCGGCTGCAGGCTTTGCTCTTTTTTGGGGGTAAAGATATGAGACGGGTGTCATAATCATAAAAATCCTCGACTAATAACAGTACTAAAGAAACTGATATCTGACATGCATCACGTAGCTTTAATGAAAATGGGTAAAATCTGAACTCAACCAGCATTGATGAGGATTTAAAGAGCTGGCTCACAGTGGCAATTTGGTAAATGGCACAATAGTTGAGTCACACATGCCGTGATGAATATAATAACAGTGCTGCTCCCTAACAGATCCAGTTTCTCAGTTTTCACTGCGGATTCTCTTTCTTTTTGTTCAGCCATCCAGTGCCGGGAACAGAGGAATTACAGAGACGGCTCAGCCTTCCTCCCAGCCCACATCTGCCAAGATGTCTTCAGAAACACACGCCGCAGACGCCACCCCGGCCCTGCCTGAGCTTCTAGGAGACATACCTTTCACTTTAGCGCCACACATTCTGGCCATGCAGGCGGGCCTGCCCTTTGTCACAGATATCACCTTGCCTCACGACATAAATGACAAACTAGCCAACTTTCGTTATGACTTCACCTTGGAGAACTCGGTTCTTTGTGAGCCGTGACTCTTTGCATATCAGTTACATCATTGGCACGTGGTGTACTACGAGACTTCGGTTGTCAAGATTCTCTTTTGCCTCTTCAGATCTAGTTTAGCTGACAAAATCAGTCACTGACTAAAGGGTGTTGGGCTCAAATGAACATATTGTCCTGTTAGTTTAAATAAGTTAGCATCAAGACGGTTTACAGTCTCTCAGGATCTCGCGCTCGATCGTGCGAGAGGAGCGTTACTGCCTTGTTTTAACGCAGTAGACGTGTACGACCTGCGGCTTTACATTTTTCAGATGTAGTTCAAATTTTACGGGTGTAAAATCTGTGCAATTTTGACTCTGTGGGGTCCTGTAGCATGAGATGATATGCTGAACCGCAATAGGGTTGTTTTGAAACTGCTATTTTTCTTAGAAGTTGCATTATGCTGCAACCCTGTCTGCGTTTGCCTTCCTCAGTTTTTTCTTACTTCTGCAAAGACTCACTGTAATTTATGAAATCGGTTTTAAGACATTAGCTTGCACATCATGAACTAAAAGCTGTCAAAATGCACAGGAGAATTATTTTATAGTAATCTATCTTTTCAAGATACCACAGTAGAAGTATTTAATTAAAAAACAAATTATATTTTAAAAATATATATTACAATGCAATCATAACGGCCTTTTGGCTAGTCCACTACTTACTGTAACTCGACAGTGAGTGCTGATAAACCGTTTAGGTGAAGCAAAAACGCTTCTGTATGCTAATGGTCAAGTCAAACAGATAGTCCTGGCTTAAACTGTCGCTATTGGTTGAGTCAGTGTTGCTGTGCCAGGTTGACATGCTTAACAGAACAGTATCGTGATAGTGAGGTAATGTTTGGACTTTAGAATATAGTTACTTGTAGTTGTCTCTGCATATCAAACTGGGATATGAAGTATTTTTACATCACAAAGATCACTTTAAGTTACAGATTGCACTTAAAATCAAGACAGACAATGCAGTTCTCATTATAAATAGGCCAATATCTCTTGTAAAAGTGTGCTTTTTTGTTCTTTTGTTGGTGTGAATATGCATACCTCGACTGGTGTTGTTTGGTTTTAATGCATGACGTTTTGAAGATCTGTCTACACATGACACACCCCGTTTTGGGAGGCAGATATGTATTCTGAACAAAGTTTGATTGCAAAAACATGCATATGGGTTTTAGTAGGATTTACTGTTCTGTTTGAATAGGCCACGCGGTTGTTGCGCAGTTTTGTCGGTTTCTTTTATCTGGATTTCAGTTCGTGAATGGGTATCATAGTGCGTGCTGCTATTTACATAAATGCACTCAGGAGTTTCGCTGTGTCTCCTTTACATCCTCTGTACTTTACTTGATAGCGGTTTCGTTTATTTACTCCATACCACTCAAATCTCACTTTTGGCTATTAAAAATATGTATACTTTTATTAGTCTGTTTTGACGTGTCTGTCTTTTCGACATGGTTGTTTCATCTAAGCTTCCTCCTATGTATCTCAGTCACTGACCTGTCCTTTTCAAAACACTGTATTGAAGTAATCAAGTTTGCATTGTGCTGTGTTTGCTTTATAAAAAATGTCTGTACGATAATTTAGTGCCACTTCTTCAGGTAAATATTATGCCATCACCTTAACATTTCTTGGATTCTTTATTGATTCATATCTGGAGCAGAATTCATCACTGATTTTGATCCCACATGATGTTTATGCTAAATTCTGAGCATGAGCGCAATGTAATATGATGTTGTTTCATTAAAACCTTATTTGATAACATTTTTTGCAGTTTGCAATTTTGTATATTCATATCCTGCAAAGTGTGTGTGTGTGTGTGCGTGTGTGTGTGTGTGTGTGTAAACAGAAGGCAAAAATGAACAGAGGTAAATCAATAACAGTTGTAATTTTAACAATATTTAAAGTGTAATTTATGAGATTTGTTGTATTTTAAATCCAATTTTTCTTTGTAAAAGGCAAAAAGTTGATCATACTGATTTTGAAGTTAAGGATTTATTAGTTTGAATATACATTGACCAAACACTATCATAACATATTAGTTGATAATTCAGTATACTTTATTTTTGACAAAACATCCCATGTTTCGGTAGTGACTGCACATTTTCCATAGTGACAGTAATGCTTTGCTAGTGACCACATCACGTTACAGAATTTTGGTTGTGACTTTTTCGGTAGTAACATATTTATGGAATAACATCCAAAAAATCAATAATGTCTCTACCGAAACTTCACCAAATGTTTCGGTAGTGACACATTTATGGAATAACACCCAAAAAATCAATAATGTCTCTACCGAAACTTCACCAAATGTTTCGGTAGTGACACACACACACACACACACACACACACACACACATATATATATATATATATATATATAATTTCCATAAGTTGAAATTTATGGGTTAGGGTTCAGGACAGCCACCTCCCAATTGGAAGTACCCAATTAATTCTGATTTTATATATATTAAGCTTACTAATATTTTAAATATTATTGTGGGATTCAATAGAAAATATAAGGATCTTAGTAAACATCTAAGATTTGAATACTTAATTTTTTTTTATTTTTTTATTTTTTTTGGACCAGTTCTATAGAATGGCCCATATATGTCAGTGTGGTTCACTTGTTTGTTCAACAGCTGTATGAAATGTATTTTCTAGGTTGTTAAAACATATTTATACTATACTTTTTTACTTAAAACATTATAGTTTAAGATACAACACTTGTGACAGCTAGCCCCAGTCTCTCTTAAACGTCTTCTCACGCTCTTTGCATTACTTACAGTTAAGTCCGTTACACTGACCATCTGTGTTATCTAACACTAAAGTTTGTACCTTCAGATTAGTCTGTCAGTTTACAATCCCAACCAATAGCAAGGCAGAATCCCAACGTTCTAAACCACAATGAATCCATTGGCTCTTCCTGCGTCAATCATTTTCGTCAGACCAATCATATTTTAGTTCGATCATGCCATGCACCAATTAGAGGGCGTTTGAGCGCCGGACGCTCCCGCCCACGCGTCTCCGTGACTGTGCGGCTGAAGTGCCTGTCATTTGGAGTAACACCAGGCAAAGAGGGGAGCCGAGACACACGACAGTCGGGATAAGCGTCAACTTTTTTCATGTTTCCAGGCTCGGATAAACTCCTAACATATTTTTAAGACTAGTTGGCGTCAACTAGTCATTTTCATTACTAAATAAAAACGAATCTTCGTTTAGGGAAACTACACAGCTACGAATTCAACCGGCAAACTGAAGCTGCGTACTACACCAACATTTTAAGAGTTTTAATTAATGACTTAAGTTTAGTTAATGAATGCCTGGGGAGGAATTTATTCGCGTATTTTGCAGTGAAACTACCACATAGTTAGGTTCAGTCATGTCAGCATCACCTGTACACTCAGCTTGGGTCAGGCGCAGCAATGACGGGTCCCCCATCAACACCTCCTCCTCCTCAGCAGCAGCATCATCATCATCATCATCATCATCCTCCGCCGGCAACACGAGCCGGTTGCAGCCCATTCGCGCCACGGTGCCCTACCAGCTCCTGCGTGGAAATCAGCAGCACAGCCCGACCCGCCCTCCCGCGTCCTTCTCCACCTCCTCCTCCTCCTCCTCCTCCTCCTCCATCTCAGTCGGAAGCAACACAGAACCGACAGCATCAGCCCAGNCCACGGTGCCCTACCAGCTCCTGCGTGGAAATCAGCAGCACAGCCCGACCCGCCCTCCCGCGTCCTTCTCCACCTCCTCCTCCTCCTCCTCCTCCTCCATCTCAGTCGGAAGCAACACAGAACCGACAGCATCAGCCCAGCACAGCAGCTCCAGTCCCGGCAGCCCGACGCTCGCCAGTCCGGCAGGAAGCGGCTCGCTGGACGGTCGGCTGATCCCGCGGCAGAGGCGCTCTCCTCCGGAGCACAGGAGCTCACCCGAGCGCTGCCCTCATTCACCTGTCCTTAGAGGTAAACAACAGGCCCGAATCCTGCTTCATTTACTGCCATTCATTTAGCATCTTCACATACGCTGCTACTGGAGTGGTTTAATTGGGTCAGGCTGTTTATTATGAAAACAACATCCATTTTTAATTTATAACTGTTATTATAAGAGAAACGCATATGCATGACAGGTTTATTATGGGTCTTCGATATATATATCCAGTGAATACATATAAAATGCTTTAGAGCCGATTAGCTAAATCTGTCAGACTAATGCAGCCAAATGCATTTAATACAGAATGTACATCGTAATAGTGTTTGCACATCATGACCGTGGCTGTGCCTTAATACGTAGCGACCTGCCTAGATAGGCGACGTATATCCTACGTACTCAGAACACCGACGTCGTTTGGAACCCTGCGTTCCATTCCTAACGCGTCCTGCGCACACGCCCCCTATGATAAGCACTCAGTGTAGGGACCTCGGTAGGATTTGAGATACGGTCTGCGCTGGTTCGGCTCCTGCTAAAGCTAGCGCTCTTGTAGCTTCGTAAACACACGTATAACACCCATGTTTGCGTTATTTCTGTCTTAGGTTCTATATGAGCTTGTATATGTGTTTCTTAGGGTTGTAGTTAATGCGCTGTTGTTTACCGCGTAGGGATGGAAAGAATTACGTGGGTAATTGGAGGCTGAGTGGATGTGTGTGTGCCTGTCTCTGTGTGTGTGTGTGAAGGCCACACAGGGGGCTTCGTCACAAACACACAACCTCATCCCTGCCGTTCTGCTTCATAACACATTATTATGAAACCTAAATGGTGCAAATTAAGCGCCTAAAGCTTTATTTAACGATTTCTTTATGTGTGACTGTATGCTTAGGATAAATGAATGAGGATAACATCTAAGAATCTGTTCATTCATTCCCAGAGCTGCATTACCATATTCATAATCAGTTCAAAACCATATTTTCTACATTGCTATTTGGTGACTTGGTATTAAACACCATTGTCATTAAAAATGGTTTAGGAGAATTTAACAATAATAATAATTGTACAGGAGCTCCAAAAATGTATTTTAACTACTAATCTACTATCAAGAGATCATATGACTTCGAATTACACTTCGAATTCATTTCATTACATTTGTTCTTTACAAAATATTTGACCTAATATAATTTATGCATAATGTAATCACATTTAGACAGTGAGTTGAAATACTTCCTGAGGCCAGTGTGTACGGGAAAAAAAGCTGTGGTTTAAGTATGCAGTCATTTGTGTCTATTTACGCTCGCAGTTATATTAATCGTGTGTCAAAACTATTGGGCTGACATTTGTTGTCATGAATCCCTTGACATTATTTTTATCTTTGGTTATGAATAAGTGTCTGTGGTAAGGCAGTGTAGCAGAATAAGAGGTTAATGGTGAATGTTCATCACTTTTGATTATATTGTGTGGAGAATCTTAAAACTCTTTGAAGCATAATAGAGGTTAGCAGGAAGTGCATCTCGTCTGAAGCATCATGAAGGGAGGGAAGGTGAATGATAATTCATCACGACTTTTCATGATGATTTATTGTGATGTAATTTCTGAACTGTCAGAGTCATATTGCAAGTGATGTTAACTCTATTTACTGACTAATTGGCACATGTTTGTGAGTGCAATATGAGTAATATGTTTAATATCATTTCATCATTATTTGTGTTTATAGAAGATTTTTCCTGGCTGGTGACAGTTTATCTGTCTTTTAGGATACTCTCATCATACGGAAATATTTATAAGAAATTCAGGAAGCAGATCTAATGTCTGTTTAAATGTTTGCTTTGCCTTTGCTTTCCTTTCGTTAACCTTAATATGCCAAGAAAGCAAACTTTCTCTCTTGAATTCCTTTGGTTTAGACATTTTTGTTTCTAATTTTAAAAAGAGACAGACACTGGGAAAAAACAAATCTTCCTCTGTCATTTCAGTTTGAATTACAGTTTGAAGTTTGCAGTGTGCAAAACACATACACTACCGGTCAAAAGTTTTCGAACGGTAAGATTTTTAATGCTTTTTAAAGAAGTCTCTTCTGCTCACCAAGCCTGCATTTATTGGATCCAAAGTACAGGAAAAACAGTACAATTTTGAAATATTTTTACTATTTAAAATAACTGTTTCTATTTTAATATATTTTAAAATGTAATTTATTCCTGTGATTTCAAAGCTGAATTTTTAAGACTATTACTCCAGTCACATGATCCTTCAGAAATCATTCTAATATTCTGATTTGCTGCTCAAAAAACATGTATTATTATTATGATGATGTTGAAAACAGCGGAGTAGATTTTTTTCAGGATTCTTTGATGAATAGAAAGTTCATAAGAACAGCATTTATCTGAAATAAAGATATTTTGTAACATTGTAAATATCTTTATCATCACTTTTGATCAATTTAAAGCATCCTTTCTAAATTGAAGTAATAATTTCTATAATTCTCCCTATATAATAATAAATAAAATAATAAATAAAATACTGTCTCCAAGCTTTTGAATGGTATAGTGTATAATGTTACATCAGCTTTTTATTTCAGATAATTGCTGATCTTAAAATCGTTCTATTCATCAAAGAATCCTGAAAACATATACTCAACTGTTTTAAATATTGATAATAATAATAATAAATGTTTCTTGAGCAGCAAATCAGCATATTAGAGTGATTTCTGAAGGATCATGTAGCACTGAAGACTGGAGTAATCATGCTGAAAATTCAGCTTTGATCACAGGAATAAATTGTATTTTAAAATATATTCAAATAGAAAGCAGTTATTTTAAATAGTAAAAATATTTCACAGTATTACTGCTTTTTCAGTACTTTCGATCAAATAAATGCAGGCTTGGTAAGCAGAACTGAAATCTTTAAAAAAAAACACTGAAATCTTACCGTTCAAAAACTTTTGACTGGTAGTGTATATTTGCTTATCAATGCATTTTTAAGTAATACAATATTATAAAATTAAGTACATAATATATAACTACTTTTTTATAGTTATTTTTATTGTTATACTAATAATTTATAATATGGACATTATTATTCATTTGTACTATTCAGCATCAGGAGAATAGGTTAATGTATATGTGGAAAGTTTAATTGTGATTTCATTTAAATGTCATGCAATGTAGTTGTAAATTAAGATTAATGGAGTATGTTTTGAAAGAAAATACTGTTTCAGTCTTTCTACTTCAGATTTTCGCATTGTAGTTATTTGTGAAATTTCTGAGTGGAAATTGTTTTAAAGGAAATCCTACATTTTTTTTAAAATATACAGTTAAGTAATCGGTAGGTTGATTTGTCTAAAAGTGTTAAACACTATGCACTTTTGAAAGTCAAGATAAACTAGTCAGCCTTGCTAAGCATTTAGTAAAAAAAGGTGACCCATCCCTAATAAGGTTGTAAAAGCTGAATATGTATAATACTTATACCAGAATTTCAAAATAATTCTAGTTCAGATAGTTTAAATGAAGTATCGCACTGCATATGTCATGTCAACTACCCACTGACAGCAATGGGCTTTTAATTTACAGTAGCTTCTTGTAATTACAGAAGTCGTCAAAGATTCTGTGGCCTTGAATTCTTGAACATTGCTATGAGTTAAATGAAGTGATATTTTTAGAGTCGTAACTCTTGTTTCAGACATGCTGTCTCTGAGCTCTCATCGTTCAGTGTCGTGTTAAGCACTATTCATTTGATGGGCTGTGAGTGTAGACTGGGCGAGTTAATTTCTCATAATACATCAAGACTTCTGTTGTGCTTCAGCTTTTGTCTTGTTCTCTGAGACAGCAGTATTTTGTCTGTGGCTTTGTGTTGAAGTTCAGCTGACAGGTAGCGGCGGTCTGACTCAGGCCTGTTATCACACGCACCCGTCCCAGAGCTGAGAGCATGATCATGACAAAACACACACTCTCTCGCTTCTTTCTTCTTCAACATACGCTAGACTTATTTGAAATATATTACAGTGGATAAAAATGACAACAGATGAAAAATATCTTCTATATTTATCAGTTCCCATGTTGACCTTTGTCTGCCAGAATGTACTAGCACACAAGTGTACTGTGTAGAAAGGCTAATAATCACATCTTACGTATTATATGTAGTGCGTACTATATAAAATACAGGACAATAATCTTGTTTACATTCTTTATTAAAGGAATAGTTAACCCAAAAATTAAATTGGCTGAAAGTGATTTGGAGAAATGTAGCATTTAATGCTCACCCATGGTTCCTCTGCGGTGAATGGGTGCCGTCAGAATGAGAGTCCAAACAGCCGATAAAAACATCACAATAATCTCTTCATTAGTCTCAATTAACGTCTTGTGAAGTGAAAAGCAGCATGTTTGTAAGAAACAGATGTAAGATGTTTTAATTTTAAACTCTTGCTCCTGGCCAAAATATGTGTCCGCTATCCATATTTTTGTTTTCTCCGGTGAGAAGGTTGTCTTTACTGAGTCAAGAGAGAAATATGCACAAATCGAGCACAGTTTACAACCAACAGTACAGCTTTAGAAACATCTGTGGGTGGATTTTGATCTCAGAGGACAACTGGAGATGGACTTTTCCATTGAAAGAAGCATCATTGTGGGTTATGGACTTGTATTTTGGCTAGAAGTTTAAAAGTTTAAAGTTAAAATGTATTGATGATAGATTTGTTTCTTAAACACAGCAGCTTTTTTGCTTCACAAGACATTAATTGATCGACTGAAGTGGTGTGGATTAGTTGTGGAGTATTGTGATGTTTTTATCAGCTGTTTGGACTCTCATTCTGACGGCACCCATTCACTGCAGAGGATCCATTGGTGAGTAAGTGATGTAATGCTAAATTACAAATCTGTTCTCATGAAGAAACAAACTCATCTACATCTTGGGTGGACTCAGGGTGACTACATTTTCATTTTTATGTTTGGACTTTTTTCTTTAAATGAAAAGAATCCCACAGAAAAATTACAGGGATGTTTACAATTCTTTTGCTTTACATTGAGTGTTAAGGTGATGTGAAAGATTATTATTTAAATGGCAGGACTTTTTACAGTAGGTTACAAATGTAACACTAATGCATGTTTTTAGATGTAGCCTATTGGTTTGTTTCTTTGTGTTTATTTTAAAGCTTTGATCACTGAGGTACTACTATCAGTATGATAGTAGATCAATATCTGATTGATTGCATTTTTTAATCTGCCATATGTATTTCAGTCTGAAAATATCTCTTGCTTCAGGCTTTTCCATATTAAATTTGAGACTGTCTTGCTTCTTGCCCTGACTTCACTTCTTATTTGCATTAATTATTAAATAAAGGCTATTTCTGGAATATAAGTGTTTTTGCACCATAAAGCATTTTGCAGTGTCATCAGAAAAGACCAGTTTCCTACTTTTTATTTTTAGCACAGCTGCTTTGCACATTTGTACCATATTGTACAGATGAAACTGACTTTAAGGAATTACTTTTTCGTTATGCTTGCAGAAATGTGTAGACCCTTAATCAAAACCCTACACTTTATTATATGATGTTTATTTTATTTTATTTTATTTAGAAGACACAGCAATGCCAAATGATTTTAATTATTTTTTTTTATTTTAATTTTTTTTTTCTTTCTTTTCTACTTGGGACATTTAAAGAAAACTGAAAAAGCTAAACACAGAAATACATTTTCCACAAAAGGTATTTGGACACTTAAGACATAAAATTTGTATTTGTATTATTCCAGCTACACTGTAAAAAACAATTGGTTGATTCAATTTAAAATAATTTGTTACCCGGCTGCCTTAAAAATTTTAAGTTAAGTCAACTCAAAGTTTAATCAACTTGAAATGTTAAGTTGTACTAAGTGACAACTTAGATATTTGAGTTCATTCAACTTAAAATGTTAAGGCAGCTAGGTAACAAGCCAAGCTTTTAAGTTTAACAAACCAAATTGTTTGTTTAGTGAACTCAAATATAAGTTTTCACTTAGTACATTTCAAGTTGACTAAACTTATTTGAGTTGAATGCACTTAACATTTTTAAGTCTGCAGGGTAACAAATTATTTTAAGTTGACTCAGCCTTAGTTGCTGACATGGCAATAAAAAGAACTAACTAGTCTACTACTACTACTAAAATATCAAACCAAGTGCATTTACAGAAATATAATACCAAAACACATGTAAAATACATCACAAAATAAAAGATATACTGTTTGAAATGAATACAAAAAGTATTTGGTGACTTCATAAAAGCCAAGCATTGATGAAAATGTAGCATCATTTGGTTTGACAACTTGGTTTTATATCTTGTATCAATGGCAATGACGTTTTTAAAGGGGAAGTCCACTTCCAAGATGTTCATGTCTTTCTTTCTTCAGTCGCAAAGAAATTTTTCAGCATTTTTCTCCATATAATGGACTGCTATGGTGCCCCGATTTTGAACTTCCAAAATGCAGTTTAAATGTGGCTTCAGACGAGCTGCGGAAGTACCGACGGAGTCTTTGCAAAGTGAACATGCAAAGAAGATCAAACATCCTTAACCAAAAATGTAAAACAGGGATATAAGACGATTTTGAAGTTGAGGGAAAACATGAGATGAGAGTTTTTTGGCCTTGCCTTAACTGTCATGAACTGGAAAAAAACAGTCCAGGCAGAGTAAGACAAGACAAGACAAGTGTTTGACATTTAAAAAGTATATAAATTGTATTATTTTTATGAAAATAACTGATTGTTGCGTTAGATAAGACCCTTCTTTCTCGGCTGGAATTGTTTACAACCGCATTTGGGATCGTTTGAAGCCGCATTTAAACTGCATTTTGGAAATTCGAAAACTGGGGCACCACTTCAGTCCATTATATGGAGAAAAATGCAGAAATGTTTTCCTCAAAAAACATTTTTTTTTTGCGACTGAAGAAAGAAAGACGTGAACATCTTGGATGACAAGGGGGTGAGTACATTATATGTGAATCTTTGTTTTGGAAGTGGACTTCTCCTTTAAGTGTAGCATAAGTGTTCAAATATTTTTTCAGGCTGCTATACATTCTTCCAGGATACACAGCATATGCCTTTTTAAAACAACTCAACACTTCTTGCTCTTGTTTGTATTAATAAGCCTCGACAGCTGTAAGCTCTGACTCCAGCTTTGCTAATGACTATAATCTTGTTTTGCATATGCAGTACCACACATTAGTTGTTCCAATGCTATAATTGCCTCCCAAACTAAAGAAATCGTTGCAAACAGAAAGCTAAACCATTTTCAGTGGGTTATGCATAACATTAACAGCATTACATTGCATAACAAAGTGATCTTTTGCAATTATATTGATGAATTTGACATAACAGTGCTCCCATTTTGCATGTTCTAATACTTCTTAAATGCAAATTATATATAGTGTTTGGTTTGTCCTT
>JAHKKF010524555.1:5000-30512 GCA_019740295.1 Labeo calbasu | reverse complement strand
TTTGACTGTATATATATTTATTTTCTTAGTATGAAAAAATAATTATTTCACACAAATCATGAATGTCATTCCTTTTTGTGGCTTGGTGCCAGGAATATATCTCTACAAATTTAGAATTTTCAACATAAATTAAACAGATGAAAATGTTGTTATAGCGTTTATATGCAATAGTCACTGATTTTATCTTCAGTAGATTTGATTCAGTCATATTGTAATATTGCAGTTCTCCGTACTTAACAATTTCATAAATACTTTTTGGAATTTTGAAAAGTTACATGCCAGCTATATTTTACCCACTTGGCAAATGTTTGTTTTGGACCCTGCTTACTCACACTTATGAACAGAATAGATTAGAAGTGAAAATATAATTTTATGTTGTAAACGGATCAGATAAATCTTTGGTTCCATTGTTTTTTTGTTTTGTTTTTTCCTGTCTAGTATTTTCTCAGAATGAAAAGCAACATAATTTTCTTCGTAACGAAGACTTTTACAATCGTCTATTAACTTTAGATTTATATCTAAATCTAAATAAAGCTACTTTTTTATCCAAACCTGATTGAAATTATTTATCCATCGAATGAGCTAAAAATGAGCAAATATAAACAGGTAATTCACTTTCAAACAATATCTCTAGAATAGCATCAGCAAACAGCAGCTTGGCTCGCAGATCAATCAAGCTCAAATACAGAGAAATTTCCCTAAGGTTCAGAGGTAAGAGTCGCGTCTCCAAACAAAAAGCCTGCAAATCGCGACGCAGCCCCTTTGCATCTCCAGCCGTAATATCATTTGGCTGATGAGCTTTGGCATTTTTCATCTTAGCGGGTTTGCAACTGCAGCTCGAGCAATCAATGTGAGCTCTGTCTTCATCTCTCTCTCCACTCATCCTCTTTAACATCCTCTGCTGTTAACATGGTCTGTGGGGAGGGCTCTCACAGCTTCATGATAGCCTCATTAGCTGTTTCCCAACTATTGTTGTTTTACAACCGAGCTATGTGCGGAGAGTCGCTCATTAAGATAAGGCCTCCTTGTTGTCAGACGCAACCCTGACAACCCGTTCTGACCTAACGCCAGAAAATCAGGCAACTTAACTGGCCTCTTTCCCACACAAATCAATGGCAGAATTTCCTTTCCTGAGCAAGTCCGCGACTAACAGTCGAATCTTCATACAGCAGGAGCGGGATAAACATGACGCTTTTTTAATCGAGAAACACGAGACGGTTAGATGGCTATATTTCACAAAAGAAGAAGCCTAACTTCAAAAATAAAAACCTTAGAGGCCAATAAAGGAAAGAAGGAAGAGAGGCTGTCGGAGGAATTAGGCCTCGCGTTTTCACGGCCTCTGCTTTGCGGCTGTAAAGCAGACAAGGGCGTTCGCTACACTGACCGAAGCCCAGTGTTCAAGATCACTGAACTCTGAAACTAATCAGAGGTGGTGTTGCTTATTGTCCTGGAAACAAGCAAGACCTGCAAAAAGGAAGGCTGTCAACCTCCTGATTACCGAGATGGAAGATAAACACTGGTCTATGTGGAGGCGCATCACATCTCAACACGAACAAGAGCTATAGAGTTCTCCACGTCTGTCTCTCGCTCTCATGAATGCACGGTTTCACATGGGTGAAGAGAGAGAGAGAAAAACCCAACAGCTCCAGCAAAGTCACTTTCCTTATAATCGCAGACACTTTAATGCTTCGTAACAGAAGTGCAATCTTTGACCTCGATTTTCAACATTTTGTCACAGGAAAAATTGAATAGGCCGCTTCGCCCAGATCAATTACAGCAATGTAAGCGTTGCTTGAATCCCCAATATAAGTTCCTAAAGTCATTCATTATCAAATGTGTGCTCAAAGGTTAGTGTGCTATTGTGAGTCTGAAATAAACATTAATTTGGGCTCTAGGGCCTGCCGGGGCTTCTGGTGACTCAAGACAGAGGCAGTTTGTCACCGGGCCACACATCAGGTACCTCAGTCTAGCCGGCAGCGTGTTGTTTGCTGCTCACTGGAGAATAGCGGGCCACACTTAAAAAATGGCTCTCTGGCGGATATATTTCAGCCGGAGTTCATCAGCAGCATAAGCCGACACAAAGCAGTCTTTTCTTTCGCTCTGCCTGCGTATGCTGCTTTTCTTTCTTACTTTTCTTGCTTGTTTTTTTTTTCAGACATGGAGCTCTGTTGCTTTCAAGCCCGAGCGCTCGTTTTTTTTTTTTTTTTTTCTCCCTCTCCCCCCTTTTTCTCTCCTCCCTTCTCTCCGAAGAGATTTGGAACAAGGGGGATCCCTTCAGCACCTGCTCAGGTTTTCAGCGGATCGGAGGGGTGCCCATTTACACGGTACCATCCTACTGGCACCAGGAAGACTTCCATTATACGGCTCGGCAGGGACGGCGCTTAAGAATCCGCACTAGTCATTCATTGTGAAGGTATGTGCAAACGGCCTTTTTAAAAAGGCTAGCCATATCTGGACAGCATCCAGACTTTTTACTGCAGTTTGAATAAATCATGCCATTGTTTTTTTTCCCCCCTCTACTACAGTTAATACATGAAAGTGTGGAATGTGCATGACGCATCAGGGCCTCTGATAAGTCAGAAGCCCTTTAAAACAACAGAAGCACAGATTAATCCCTCAACATTTCTATTATGTACACTTTCTAGGATTGTATATTATCTGTTTATTTATTTAAAAAAATAGTTTTGAAATTCTTAATTAATTAGATTTCATCCACCATCATAAATTTCAGTCCAACAGACAAGCTATTTTCAAATGCATTTTCCTTTAGGACTTTAGGTACAGAGCAGTAACCCCTAAAACTAATTGGGTAAACAGTTAACACAAAAAACACGTCTCCTATGCCTCGTAGTGCCCTTAAAATTCCAATTTCTGTTTTGTAATGAAGAGTTCATTAATCATTCATCTTTAATAGATTATGCAAATCGCACAACATAAAATCAACAAGATCAATGGCAGCGTGAATTTTAATTGGCTCAGGAAAACATTGCTGGGAATGAGCATAATCTCCAGCTCTATCCAATGAGAGGGAGTAATTTATTCAGAATTGGCTCTCAGTGTAAATGCGTAGGGTAATTTAGCACCTCCTTTAACTCTGTCCTTATTCTTATTTCCAGTTTATCACATGCGAGTACAGCATAACATTACGTTATTGCATCTTTGAACTGCTTTCTAGCTTTTTTTTTATAAATGAAGTTATTACTGCCAAAAGTCATTTAGAATACGACATGGAACAGTTAATATATAAGACTCTCAAAAATGTCATTTGAGCCTAGACGTTCTAGAAAAAGCTTTAGAACGTAATTACAACTACGTTTTATTTATTTATTTTTTTCAGAACATGCTGAATTTAGGTTGCCAGGGGTAAGTATTCTCATCATGCATGCATAAACCGACACCGTTTTGAAATCATTAACAACAATAAAAGCAACCAAAATCTCTCCAGCAAGACCGTTTCCTACTGGAAGCAAGAGGTGGTCTCCACTAAGACCCCCAGTGTGTCCCGTCCCAGGTGCAAGAAAGGCCACCTGCCATGAGGGTGCTCCCTAGACCGAGACTGCTTTCATACAAAGGACAAAAACACACCTTTCTTCTCCAGAGGCCCAACTTTCTGGAGGGAACTCTACCTCCCACATATTACCGAGGGGGGAAAAAAGCCCTTTCTTTTCACATAACATTATCCAGCTATCATTTGAGAAGGGGGCACAGCAATTTTCAATCATCCTGTCCTCCGCCCACACAGAACTCATTGGCTTTGATGGCTCCTGCATAATTATGTGAATTTTATTAAAAGCTCAGCGTATTAATCTCAGCACGACAGTTGGCTATCAGTAAACTTAACCTTCTCTGAGGTAATAACAGCCGCAACAATGAAACAATATTTCAATTAGCCAAGCTGACATTAACCACCGCATACCACGAGAAGAAAAAAAAAATGCTGCAGCATTAAAAGGCCAAACCGCCATTTGGTGCTAGACCGCCATATTTCTTTCTGAGGTCTATGAGCTGAGGAAAACATTTCGGTTAAGTAGTAAAACACTGTTTTTGAACAGTGACACTAGCCAACAATTCTCCATAATCACTTTGAATGCATGCGAGTAACAGCGGCTGTCTGTTTCGATCGCTCCTCTCTTACACGGCCCCTCAGAGCAGGCAGCACTAATCCATCCACTTTAGATCAACATGTCACATTCCACTCTCACCTGTCCGCTCAACTTAAAAAGCTCACTTTACCACATAAAACAGTCACAAAGACTAGAATATGAACGTCCTGCCAGTATTCTAATGGTCAGACGGGACGGTGGATCCAGCGCTCTTACCTGTCACTACCGGGTAGCTCTGTGACACGCTGGAGCCCAAATCTGAGCTGACGCTGGTTGACAGACTGGGCTTGACTTCGTCCAGTCCAGGGTTCAGTGCTGGTAGCGAGTATTCATTAGCCTGCCAATGAGGGGAGGGGACACTTTAAGTAGATATATCTTGGGATCCAAGCATCATTTTAAGGTGTCCAATTAGAAAGCTTTCAGCGTCTGAGCTGCCATTCCAATGTTATTTTATTTCTCTCTCTTTTTTTTTTTTTTTTTTTTTTTTTATGATTTAAGGGATTTAATATAGTGGCGGCTCAGTTAGTGCGGCTTTGTAAATGGGCACCTGAAATCCAGTACTACTAAACTTGCACAGTATTTTTATTTCCCCCCAGTCAGTGCATGTGGGTTTTGGTGGAGTTAATGTGAACTGTGTGTGCATACATTAAGGATGTGAGCGGGACAGAGAGTAGGATTTGGAACAGACTGAAAGGAAGGGGTGTCAGCTGTCTCTTTGTGCTTGACTGCAGTCATTCCCCTGACCAGCCAAGGGAGGAGACGGGTCCGCTTTGTTCGATTACCAACATGGCCTCGTTTCGAGACCATTTGTAATTGTTTTCTTTAGGATGAGAAAATGATGACACGAACATAATCCCAAAACAGCTTTCTAGTATTATTTCGAAATGCTAAAACATTGACGCTTGCGTTTGTTGGATTAAGCTGCGTTTGAGGTCGTTTGTGATGCTATGATCTTCTTTAAATAGATTTCTTTGTAGCTAACGCAACAAATGAGAATAGATTTCCGGCTGCCATTGTTCCTCGCGTATTAAACGGCGAGCGTACATATGTCCGTATACGTCTGCGTGCGTGTGTGCGTTCGCGCATCTGCGCACGACAATAGGGCCGGCGTCCCAATGGGAAATGCTGTGACCCCAGACTTGTCTGTCTCTATTCCAGATAAACTCTAATTGTCTGCTACAAATGTTCAGTTGGCCAGTAGCGGATGTTCCTCTCTATTTGGTCTGGCCTCAGATGCACAACAGCTATTTTATCATGCAGATAGGGGCAAGTTGGGCGTGGGGCAACTGAAGAGCCATCTGAAAAGGATGACCAAATGGCTGGCAGAAGTGTGGGAGGGGTGAGCCCATTGAGTTTAGCATTTCCAAAATGGCTTTTTAATGCCCGGCCTCACACACCAGACATGGCTAATAGGTCCGCTCTTTCAAGAGTTAAAAAGGGGGCACAAAAACGGACCAATAAATGGGAATGTAGTCTGATTAATATTACATTAAATTAAAAGTGATTTTTCTGGACTGTTCCAGGGCTGTTTTTTCCCTCGCGTTTAGCCTCTTTCCTTGCCTTTTTTAATACCTTCTTGGCTTCTCTTTGTGATTGCAAGTCATTTCCAATTCGTTTTGGTATTGATCTTCCAGTAGAAATCAGTTTTGTAATTAGCTGCAAATTAGGCCCTCTACTAGGGGTGAGGGCTGTCCCCCTGATTTATCACCAGTGTAATTCTCTGCGATCGGAGAGAAATTAAAATGAACTCAATTAGGCCACTGCTTTTGCTTTATGGGCCTCTACTTGGAGTTTCAAGGGAAAAATTAATAGTCACTGGTTGTTTGATAGTATAATGAAAGTAAATAAAGCTTATCTCCTGTAATAAGCCACAAGCTTTAAATAAGAGCTTGTATATACAAGTGGTGTTTTTTTTTTTGTTTTGTTTTTCACAGCGTAATTTTTCGTGAGACTGAAGATTTGTCAATTATTTTTCGTATTCGTATCAGTGGATTCATGTTGATGTGCAATTATTAAAAACTAAATTAATCTGGCTTTAATGCACCTTACACTATTTAATGCATATATTAGTGATGCTTGGGCAAGATGCATCAGTTAACATTGGTCTCGGATTAAATCGTATGGTGACTTGATTTCACTAGTTTATCTTAAGAAAAATAAACATCTGTCGGTATGAATGAGCTCTGCTGTCCGCTCACACAATTTGGTTGAAGTATTAGTTTGTTAGTACCCGTCCATTTGCCTCAATATTACTAACCTGCTCTGGCTTGATGTGTTCTGACGTAGGGAAGACGTCGGGATATGACGGCCGCTCAAACACCCGATCCAGAGCCTCCAGCTGCTGTTGAGTGAAGGCATCGGCCCTCAGGTGCTTCCGTAAACTCTCCACACTACCCTGAGAATCACTGTTTGGGCCAGAGCCATCTGAACCATCTATGAGAGGAGAGAGGGACAAGGCCACATGCTAGTACCAGTCGTTATGGTCCCGTTTCTCCCCATCCCGCCCCCCACACAACAGCTACGTCTAGTGCTGTAGTGCACCTCTCAGCACCACTGGATGAAAGATTGGAGTATATCAGCTCAAATTCAGTCAGCGCTAGCCTCAAACTGATCCTAATAGCTGTGGAAAGATAGAGCACATGAGGCTGGGAGAGAAAGAGAGAGGGAGAGGGAAAGATGTGGACGGTGCAAAGTGGGAGAGAGAAGACCCACACCTCCCCCATCCCAGATCAGCATCAGCACCGTCATCATCTGATAGGCCTGCGGTAATTGATGGATTACCTTCAGAGCAAACATATACTTGTTGGGAACGCCATGTGTTTTAGGCACAAGCCACCTTGTTCTCTTTCCCGTCAGTGGGCTGGTGGAAAATGGAGAGCTATTATTTAAAAGGCACAATTTCCTTTAGAATGTAATGCTGCTTTCACTTTCAGATTGCTTTTCCCTGGAAAAATGGGAGGCCAGTCCCGGCTTGAATACAATTACACAGCTTGACTGCCAGCTTATGCGTTTGCCTCCATCTCGCTCTCTATAAACAAATGAACAGTTTCCCCTCAGACCGTGACCTCATCACCCTTCCGAAGCAGGTAGCCTCCTTTCCCCTGCGCCTCATTTTGCTATTCCGGAAGCCCTTCCGCAAACGTTCGGTAAACGCTCGTGCAACCTCGGCAGCCTCCCGCCTTTCGCGTCTCTGGTGGTGGAGGGGCTTTTTTTGCTCCCTTACAAATCTGTCATTCTAAATTTGCAGCAGATTATGTTCTCTCCTCGGCGAGAGCGTAGTGATATATGATATGCAAGGCCCCTATTGATTGCCTGATCTGGTGGCAGGAGAGAGGCGAAATGAACTTGAAATGAACATCATGCCTCAACTCATTGTGCGTATAATACTCTACTTAATCCCACATTTTTCTGTGCTATGGAATTCAATTGATCAATCATGTTCCACTGATAGTACCATTTCAGGGGCTTTATTGCCATTCTACCCGCCAGCTTGACCTTTTTTCAATGGCTGAGGCCACAGGATGAACTGACTTTCAGGAGAAATAGATCCACAGAGAGGTCTGATAAGAGACTGGGAGATATTACGTGTGTGTGCGAGTGTGTATTTAAGCTACACTGAGGTGACATTTTTTCTCTTCCTATTAATTCCAGTTGTGGTTGTTTTGTGGCGTTTTTTTCTCTCCGCATTATCTGAGCCATTCCATATCTGAGCGCAGGCATTTTTTATAGACAGCTCCCTTGGGGGCCTTCTATAAGGCTGCGTGTTGTTGCCGTATAAACCTCAATTGTTCTCTTTGGTACAGAAGAAAATAGAGTCATTAATTACTTTCTATCAGCTGGTCTAAGTGCAAACTGCGATCAATAAGCAGGCGTTTGTCATTTGATTCGGTGCAGCATGTTTCCCATACTCAAAAGCCCAAAGCGCGCAGGGCCGCTAGTTGACACGGGGGACGGTTTGAGCTGTGGGGGGCTGGGCTGCTCTCCGATACGTTTCAGTTAGGGGAGATTTAGGTTAGACCAAGGTTAGATCAGCGTTTCTCACCGGGATTTTTTTAACGTTTAACAGAGATTCAATGTGAACCCAGTGCTGGCGTCTAGACTATGTATATGGCTCCTGTTTACATCCATGCTCGTGCTATATTGATTTCATTGGAACACTTGAGTGTGTTTGTTTTGACATCCCACTGCATTAGCACTCTGGTGCTATGGGACTAGAGCTCTGTCAGATCAGATAACCAGAGTCCATAAAACAGGCCTCCCCTGGGCTTCCTCCTCTGGAGGGTCCAGTTCAAATAAAACTAAGAACAAGAGACAGTCAAGGGCTTATCATGGTGAACTTGTCATTTTAATAGATGCACATGCTTTTGAATATTTTAAAGTGACATGCCCTAAATTTGTGATATGAGCTATCATATATATATTTTAGGCTCTAGGAAGTGTGTGTTTAGGGTTGACCAGGCAGGTGTGACATTCTTTTAAGAGAACAGTGCTGAGCTTCCTGCTTTCATCTCATCAGATAAGCCTGGTTTGGATGAGAGGGCTTTTTGAAAAGCAAATGAGGGTCTCGTGACCCCTGTGACCTATGACCTGCTATCACACATCCACTCTTATAGGGGTTGTTCACCCAAAAATAAAACCTCTGTCATCATTTTGCTATGACTTTCTTCTCTTAAAAATGTTTTGAAGAATTGTTTCAGTGTATGGATTAAAAAATATAAGCAACATTTAAAATTTTAGGTGAACTGTCCCTTTAAGCCTGAAGTTGAGTGTTCCTATTTGAATTTTTTTGATCCAAGAAAAAAGTAACTTTGTTATACTTGCTCAAAAACTAGGAATTTGTGTGGGTTTGCACTCATTATATAGACTGGAGAAGCAAATAGAAAAAGAGGCTTGGCACCCCTATTTATGAAATCTACGGTGCGGCAAGGCTGCACAGCACATAACTAAATCAGAAGAAGATGAGACAATGGGAGAAAGAACAAGAGAGAGATGAAGGGAGAGAAAGAGCGAGGTGGCAGCAGCAGCAGCAGCAGCAGCACAACCGGGGCTGTTAATTTCCTGTTATGTTACAGCGTGTTTAAAGGCTTTATTAATTCAATTTAGCGTTGCTGAGCAGTGTGCAGGCTGCCAGTAGGAGCTGTGCTTTCTCTCCTTTCCCTTTTTTCTTTTCTCAGGCTACCGCTGTCAGCATGGGTTTCTCCTCTCACCCATAACACACATTCTTTACTGTACTCACACCCGGTCCGTCATTTAGCACATCGGCCTCATGTGACGCAGCGTTCTGGAACGCAATTAATGAACGCGTATCTCCCTCGCTCTCGCTCTCTTTCCTTTTAAAATCTGCGTAATGCGGCGCACCATTAATTCTCAGCATCAGCGTTCATAATTGACTTTTCTCTGACATGATTCCTCTTTCAGGCGAACCACCCTGTCCTTAGATGTTTTCGTCGCTGCGGATTTTCACGTTTGAGCTATCGGCCAGGCCGGGGCGGCGGGTCTGCTTGAATGCAGATGTATCAGCCAAGCGGGGGCATAGACCTTTTGTGTCCTTTGATAAGGAGCCCGGCACCTTCTTCTCTGCCGGTTCCGCTCTGCAGCCTCTCTCAAATCTGGTCTTTCTCTTTCATACAGAGGCCATCATCATGATGAGATCGGTGGGATGTTCTTATTCGATTTAGACTGAAGCCAATCCATTTCTTGGTTTGGATGTATTTCATTTCTATTCTTTTTTAAAGTAGAATCCATATTGACACAATAGAATCTCACAGGCCATGAAATGGAAGCACAGGTTAAAGCATTCTAGCTGTGGGCCAAACTATTTTAGCATGGGGATTTAAAGTGTGTTGTCGCTCACCATCAAAGCCATGCTTTTAGATGAACAAACAAGCTATAAGTGAAACTTTTGCATTCTTGTACCACGATAGCACGAATGCAATCTCTTTATCTAGCTAACGTCAAATAAATACGCCGCTAGGCCTTATAAATCAACCGTCTTTCATGCAAACGCACGCTCCCACAGCCGATTCAAGCGCCAGTCTGTGTTTTCGCACGCAATTTATTGCGATTGCCCTACTCCCTACGTAGGCTATGTTTGGTTTCATACAGATGGAAGAGAGCCGGGTCACACCAACCTGCTAATCAGCCGACGCAAGGACAGGTGAGAACGAAACGGCGTGGAAACGCGCGACTCGGGCCTACGCCGCTAGTAATTAACTCAGTTCATTCATTTGTGTCATATTGTAACAAAGTATTAACTTTGACAAATGAGAAATCCCAAACAGGCTTAATTTCCCTCTTTTGCCATTAATGCATTTGGCAAGAGAGGCATTCTATTTTCCATAATGAGATACACAAATAAATCTGGCAATGGATTGAAGGGCCTGTGAAGGCAGCAATAAGGTTGAGGCGCATTCTCTGTGCTGGCATAATTGGTATCACTGCTTGCAGACATATAAACCAATCTTTACACAGATAGGGCTGTGTCTCTCTCTTCCCCTTTAGGCTATTTCTTTTGTCTCCTCAATAGCTTGCACATCCACGATAGAGGAAGGGGGTGCTAATTTGTGAATTAATAGCTTTTCTCTGCAGAATTGCAAATTCTCTTAAATGTCACTATGTTCAACTTGCGGGGAGCTATTGCCACCAAAGAACTAATCTTGGGAGGCTCCCCCCAACCCCTGCCTCCCTCCCTCCCTCTCTCAGACGGTCCGAACGTCACCCGTAGCCGGCGAGCAACACGCTACTTTTAATTTGCAGTAACACATGAAAATGACAGATTAATGACTCTTATGACACCTGTGTCCCTGAAGCTCCTCTTGCAAAGACCTGGTGTACATAACGCGTGTCACACTACATTATCTCCATATCACTCTTGTAATAGGGACCTTTTTTTTTTAAAGGGCACTAGCATCATCAAATATAAAGACTGCGGAAGCCTACATCTTTTAAATCAAACGCTAACTCATTACACCGACCTTTTTCTCCTCAGAACTGACTGGTTTTAACCTCATTTCACACGTGTTTCGAAGTGCATCTGCGCAGCTCTTCCTAAAATCGGATTAGCATATTTCTGTTATGTCATCATCTAATGAAGGGAAGATTGGTCTGCGCCCAGCCAAATAAGGCTCAGGTAGCCCAAGGCTGCTGGGCTGCTATGAAATTGAAACCATACACTGGCTGTCGCTCTGCCTCCCTGATGTCTCGGTGTGAAATAAGGGCTAAGTTTAAATAACACAAAGCTTTTTAGACATTTGGCACTGTATCAAATTACCAGCCATGAGCTCTTCATCAGGGACACGCCATGACATATGCCCTACAAATGTCTGGGTGCACCTTGAGAGACCTGCATAAGGTCGTGTGATGCCAGAGGAGGGGAAACACATAGGCAACAACAGGAATATTTACTCTAGTTGTTATAATGAAAGGTAATCCTCGCTGAAGCGGTATTAAATTTGATATTGCGCACGCAAGTAAACTCGTGTTTCCCGCCTAGTGTTTTATGATGCAATTACACTCAAGCCCTTCATCCACTCTTCACGTCGTGTCAGTTCTAATCAAACTAGGAATAACTACCGCCGCCACCGCCACCGTTTGGCTGGGTAATCCCCTCTCGCTTATGTTATGTCCCTTCTCTGTTTTTAGGAGCAAACGGCCTATGACAGTGACAGAGGAAAAGCCCCACAAGCTTGCCACGCTGTAGCAAATGTGATTTGCCACAGTCGCTTTCTCGCAGTGTTTATATATGATCCAGAGCTCTCTCCATAAAGATATCATTAAGCGTCAGTGCGCTCCGTCTCATCCCCCTCCCCTCGACACACAACCCTACACATACACGTGCACACACACACTCACACACACCCTCACAGAGCACTTGATCAGACTCGAGTGGCTCGTGATTGAGCAAGCAAAGAGAAGGTGGGCTAACGGAACTTACAATATCCTATTTTCCTCCCATCCAAGTGGTTGCCACTCCAGAGAACTAAAGAGATGGAAACATAAAAGAAGCAAGTAGCCCTGCTTTGATAAATGTTTTAAGAGATCATTTCCAACCACTTCAACCTCCCTCCCTTTGACTACAGCACTTTCTGTGTTCCCGTTCGGCCCGGTGCCACATGGATGTTTATTCACTAGCATTCAAAAGGCGATTGTATGAAGAGCCGATCAGCCATTAGGCCTTAGGCGGTATGTGCCCTCTCATTTAGAAAAAGGAGAGGGAATGTTGGCATGAGCAGGTTGGCAGCCCCCTTTTTTGCTGCTATTTCAGTTCTTCAAAAGCAAAAATACACAGCCAGGAAATTGTGAGAAATTAAAATGTCAGATTGTGTCAATTACAAATCGCACGTCAGGTCGTTTTTGCATCATATTCTGCATTTCCACTCGGCTCTGAGCGCATTTTTTGCCACTTCCTCATGCATCTCTTTGTAATTACGTTGCTGATTTCTTTGTCTTCATTTCGTTGACCTGTATTACTTACAAAAAGCATAAAGCCGTATCCCTGACGCACATGATTCGGACCGAATGATAGCATGTAGGCATATTCTTGTTTGCGCAGAGCTACTGTATCATCAAATAAAATGTGCTACAGCCGTGCAAACACCATAGTATCAAGCGGCTGAATGAAATAGTCCAATCTGCTTTACTACATAACAAGTCACTTGAGAGCGCTTTTCTTTTTTTCTTTTACAAAATGCTTTGTCCAGTGCTATCAAAATGCCATCTTCATCTCCCCACACAAATTGGAAATTACAGGGGGCTGTAGAGAGGCCTAGAAAAGGAGTGAAAGGGGAATAAAAGCGATGGAGAGAAATCCAGTCTCTTACCATCATCGCGTTTTCTCTTTTCGCCGTTGGAGCGAGGGATTCCTAGGATGCCATTAATAGAGTAGGACCCCACGGGGTCATTGGAAGCGCTTGACACAGGTGGGGAGGCTGTGCTGGGCACTGAAAGAGCACAGGAATAGGTTAACGTATATGGAGTGCTCTCAAGATCACCTTAAAAGAGAATGAATTAACATTAGGTCACAGGCGTAATTGATGTCATTGCGATTTTTTATGTTTATATGCAAAATATATGCTGGCTCACCTATAGTGTGTCCCGCTGTGGTGAGAGGCGTTCCTGTGCCGTCGGAGGATGGATGGAAAGGCTGCTGAACTTTGGTTCGAATTATCCTACGGAATGACAGTTAAAAGAACACAATGAGTCGAGGGTGCGGTTGGTCGTCTGGATCGCTTTGCGATAAGCTTTCGCGTAGTAAAACTCTAGTGTTGTTTTGGGGCCTTCCTATATAGATGCACTGATTCTGTCACAAATAACCAATCTTGGGGTATTAGGGCCAATCATGGAGTAGGTGCGCGAGGCAGAGTGGGAGCTACCGCGGAGAGAGTGGATTCAATCAAATGGGATCCCATCTTTAGAAATATGATAAAGTCCCACTACCTCGAAGGTGTGATATGGGGGAAAGTCTTCATTGCACTTTGGTCTGAATGATCTTGCAAACAAAGCATGAAATCACATCAATTCACCTCAATGATGAGCTTCACTGCCTCGAACTGGCCTCAGCTTTAATAATCTCTCTCTCTCTCCCTCTCTCCTTCTTTATCTATCTCAATCTCTCCCTCTATCCTCCTCCTCACTGAAGCAAGTGAAGATTGCTTGTAGAGTGAGGATACTGACTTCCCAGATCCGACATTTTTTTCTAGCACAAACATTCAGGGGTGCCAGTGCGGATGAGGCCCTATTGATTGGGACTTGGGGATAAAAAAAAAAAAGTTGGGAATTAGAGGCAGAGAAGAACAGATGCAAATGGAGGGCTATAAATTATATGTGACAGGAAAGCAATAGTGTCTCATTGCTTCACCAAAGCCCACTGCAGCATCTGATGTCTTTAATCTGGGACACGCTTTTGAGAGAAGAAGCTGTCACCTTATTCCAGGAACACATTTATACTCGTTGGCTACACATTTGCACATTTGTATAAACTATAATATGGCTGTAAATTTCATTACTAAGGAAATCTTTATTCCATATGTTCTGATGCATTTAGAAAAGTCCGTGATTATGACTAACATTTAAGAGGAAACTGACAAAATGTTTATTAAATATATAAAACAAAATCGCAAATCTATAAGGATCCTCTTGGACCAACACCATGTTAGTATTTCGCAATTTTTTTAACATCCAGCCAAAACAATGATTTAACCCTGCGACTTGCATTAGTCCCACAAATTCAATAGCTTGGATCCATGTTCTCGCTATCGAATGAGCTATTTGGAAGGTGTGAATTAATGACTTGCCAGGGTGCTGAGAATTCCCTGTAGAAATATTAAAATATGAATCGATGCTATTGAAAGGACGCTTAGGATTCGGGCGATAGAAGGGCTCAGAACTGGTTGTGTGCCAGTGACTTCATGCTGTGAGGAGGACACAGAGAACACCCCAGACAGTGTGTAATCTTTAATAATTCATGCAGAGAAAATGTGCTTAAAGCTGGGACATCTTCTAATGTCAACAGAGCAGAGGTCAACCTCTTAAGCGCTCAGTGCATGAGGGTCCTGCCTCTGAAGTCTGCTCACTGGTGTGGGAATACTTTCAGACAGGGTACAAGAACACCTGTTTGAAATGGCACAAGGCTTACAGCTCGACTAGGCGACGTGTTAAATGTTCTGTTATGATCATAGGAAGTGATAAAATGTAGTATTTGCATTTTGTTTATACTTGCCTGCTTTCAGCAGTCTCAAAGGTAAAGAACAGTGTAACCCTAGTGTAGTGTAACCTACTTCGCCTAAAAACACAGCCCTCACTGATGTTTGCTGTAGCAAGTCCTATTTTAATAAATAAACAGGCAAGTTTTGAAATGATTAGCTCAGGCAGTCTTAGTGTTCCCTGAGAACAGTAAACCCAACAGTAAATAAAAGAACAGTAAACCCAAGTTTGTATGATTCAGAATAGCAGTCGAAATAAATTCCAGCTACATCACTATACATATTAATTAAATACATAAACAGAGGTCCTTACAATGCCCTCCTCTGAGATGACAACTTCAACAACATTGGAAACGAAGGTTTATTGGCTCTTCTTTCATGTCATTAATGCAGATTAAAAATTTACCGCATACATGTGTTGAGACCTGTTCAAATTGCCCTTTTTAAGCAGCCATAGTGCATGAAATGAATTTTTTCAGCCTCTCTCTCCCCCGTTTTTTTTTTCTAGGAAATGTCTTGTGCGGGTCGGCCCATGATCTCTCTTCAGCTCATTAAAATGTAATGCTGCTGGCCAGCTCTATGGAACAGTGCCTCCTAACCAAAGTTCATTACTCCTGCTTGCAGGTAGGCCTTTTTCACCTTGTTCTTCCACTCTTCCACCCCCCTCCCACCACCACGACTCTGTCTCACTTGGGATAGTCTTGCTAGCCCTTTTATTTTAATAAGAAATAAGAAAAAGAATGGTAACTAATTGTTAGGACTATTTCTTTTCAGCTGACTGATTTAATGTACGCATATAAGTAAAGTGGGGCTGCATATGATCTCCATTGCATTATTTACGATAACATAAGAACTACAGGACCTGTTTGTTAGTCCTTGCTAACTTTAATAGCTCACTGAAATTGAGAAGAAGCCCATTGGGTAGAAGCCCATTTACACTCCCACCATATTTCAAATTATTACATAATTTTACTACGCTATTATTGTTTAATAATAATAGTAATAATTAATAATAACAGTTAATAATAATACTAATACTAATAATAATGATAATAATAATAATTTATTAGTTTAAATAAATTGAAAATATGAAAAATAACACATCGCCTTTTTTCAAATCCGTTTAAATACTTTAATTTTTTTTTTTAAGTCTTGCGTAGCATTTTTTAGAACTACTGATTCCGTATAAGGCAGTGATGTCTAGTCGCGTATTTCCCAGTGCAACTGGATCTGGTTACAGAGTATTGATTGGTTTTCATCGAGACAGATGTGATTTTCGCGACCTCAACTATAGATCCTCTGCAGGCTGTGGACAGATTTGGGATTGAATTGCACATTTGAGACCACCCCGAGAGCAAGAATTAAAAAAGCAAAAAACGTCACCCATTGAATACGCATCGTCAATTGGAAACGATACGTAGTTTTTAAGGCCTCTAAAGGGTTTTCAAATTAGCTGATGATAATTTGGCCGTCAGTGTTTGGATTCGCCGTTTTAATAACAGCACTAGAGAACGGATTTAATAGTTCTGTTCAGTCACTGACATAATGCTTTTCAAATTAATTCGAAAATTGCAAAAGTGAAAATCGAATTTCGAACGGCTTTACCTGTTTATAGATGAAACACTTGGTACTGTGTCGTTGTCACAAACGCCCTCGGCCAGGAGTCGGTCTCTGATCTCCCAGGCGAACATTGTGGGATTCTGCCGCTTGTATTCTGCGATTTTATCCACAACTTTGGGCGTCGCCACTTTTGGTTTGGACCCCCCAATAACTCCAGGTTTAATACTGCCGGTTTCATAATATCTAGAAAAAGATGAACGATAATTCGTTATTTAAAAAATCCCTTACATGTCAGAGTACTGGCGTTTTCTTTTCGCTAGCGTGTGGCATTGAGCATATTTATAAACAGTGCGATATGAATACGGGCCATAAGTACGTAGGTTATTTATTGATTTAATTATTTTTTTGAGTTTCAAATAATCAAATTTTATATTTTCCCCACCCTTGCGACGGGAAAGTGTGTAATTTTTATTAACACCTACATTTGATAGGTTTTGCGTGTTGAATCATTAACATTCGTATGCTACGATCTAAAATCGTAATCATCCATTTATCAAACGGTTTCCTTAGCGACTGATGTATGTCCCATGCACCCCACGATTAATACATGCCACCAACACATATCTCATAATTTCTAAGGAACATTTAAAGTGCAGAATACCTTATAAGATCCTTTTGATAGCTGAAAAAATATTTCAGAAAATTCAAAAATCTATAACAGTTTCCTAGAAAACATATCCTTCTTCCTCCACAATTAATTTAAGGTCAGAAATGTTTAATATTAGACCTTTTCACTAAAAGGGAAAAAACTTACTAATACGACACATAACAGCAGTACAATAATGTTTCAGATGTTTATTTACATGAAGCAATAACATTTCATTACTATTGTTATTTCTACACGGGTAAAACTGGACAAATTTGCTACATCTGTGCTTTTTCGTACCTTCCGAGAATTTTGCTGACACAGCCATGGCTGACCCGTAGTTGTCTTGAGATGTCACAAGGTCTGACTCCTTGGTGTGCGAGCTCCACGATTCTTTGCCTGACCACGTCAGGTAGGGGTCTGCCATTCACAAACACCCCTCCTAGCTGGTTCACACCGCCGTGCCCTATATGGGATACAACAACACAGACACAAAAAGCATAACATTACATACATATAGAAGATAGGCTGCGCCGTTAACATGGCTACCAAACAGAAGCGTTTAATTTCTCTTTCTCCCCATGCTCTCTCTCTCTCTTTCTCCCCTTTAACACTCTCCACATGGAAGCGCGCACGCACACACACACACTACCTGTATGTGCACATGTGGACAACGATAAACAATAAGATAGTTATGCTATAATGTATCTTTTAACTAAGAAACATTATAGAAAATGTATCTGTAAAAGGTCTTGACGTCCGTGTTCTTTATTTGTTGGTTTGTACTGTTTTTCTACTAGGATAATATTTTTAAAATATATATATATTATATCGAAAGATTCACGGAGCGGCATTTGATGTTTTCCTCATGCAGTTAAAACAAATTAATTTTGCTCATTGGACAGTAGTTTTTAATTTATCGCTAGTTCAGTTAATTACTTTGTGTTTTTAGATATATTTGTATGCACAATGTGCAATGATAAATAACTACTATTCTCATATTATTTAATTGTTGTACTGATGATAATAATAATAGTAATAATTAATAGTAACAATGATGATAATAATGCACATATAACCATCTTTTTATACGCACTCATGATTGTAAACACTGGCAAACGTCATGTGCTATTCTACCCATAAGACCCGCTGCAGTTAGGTAGTATTTTCCTCTACTATTCCATTGCAGCCAAACACATGTCGCATAGATTATGTTTCAACCTGTTTAATTTTCCTTGCACAATTATTGTAAATAATTAAAAAGAGCTTTGATAACTCATATTACAACCATGGAGTAGGCTACTGCAAAATAATTAAGAATTAATTATTTAAATTAGACCCAGGCCTTCCGTCATCTAGTTACAATACGGTGTTTTCAACAAATATCGCACAAACAACTCTTTTAAATTATTATATTATCATGCCAAACAGAAAGCATTTTCTCTTTGATTTTCAAAACGTAGACCACAAATATTTTTTATTAGAAATTCCTGGCTTTAAAATGCTGTTTTTTTCAAAGGCAGTGTTTTGTAAAATAATAATTATTGCGTTGGCACATGTTTGACATTTTTGGCGATCTTAATTTATATTTTTTATTCTTGCTATAACTACATCTTTTCATCCCGCATGTACCAGTAATTTGCTCAGACACTGAACTTAACAATGAGAAATATATAGTTTGAAATATTCACGAATCATTTACGTTTTACACACAAGACAGAATAATTAATTTTAAATTACGCTAAATATTGTAATCGACTTTTTTAATGACTTTTTGTCGATTTAAACAAACGATTCAAAGACCGATTTATATAAGAAGCGATCGTATTTTTTTCGCGGTGACTACTTTTCGTATTCGCTTTTTTGAGCTTGAAGTATAAAACATTTCAAAAATCATTTATACATTTTCTTGTAAGAGGTTTGGAAAACTTAGTAAGGGTAAATAGCTTAACGCGCACAGGTTATATAGTATTCCAAAGCCAACTCCACCGAAACGAACAATTTAGACTTTATTTACGCTAACCAATGTAGAGATTTTTAAGAAAAAAAAAAAGAACTGATATTTTACTCACGGTGCATCGCCGAGAAGGGGTCTGCTTTGCAGTGAATATCCATGGGATAGCAAAGGAAGGAAAGATAATCGACTGAGGTCGCCGTCTCGCCTTGATTATGTAGCTTTAATTGGAATTAATAAAGATCGCTATCCGTTCAAAGCGCAGTGCTTCCGATGCCAGTGTACAGAAGTTCTTCAGCGAGCGACGAACTTTATCTCGTGCTGATCAGTCCATTCAATGAAGACACGAGGCTGGTCAGGTGCAGATCATGTCCTGCACTGGTCTCTCAAAAAAATCTTTTACGCAGGAACGTTAGCGTAATCAGTCGTTCAGTTAATATTTGTTAGCTACATATTTAAGGGAACGCAAGCATTAGTGGTTGCGTCTCCTCCAGTGTCCTCTGATGAAACTGCAGTGTAAATTCCTCGATATGGAGAAGCGTTTCTGGTCAAGTCTGAGGGGTACAGTCAGATTCGAGCGGGGATGACAGGAAAAAACATGGACACGGCGAGTGTCTCTCGGTCCCCCTCTCTTCAAGAATGGGATGTGCCTGTTAGAAGCTTTGGGCTGAGACTGAAACCCCTCTTCTCAGTGTGTCTGTTTCTAAAAGCTGCAGTCCACCGCCCCCCTCCTTCCCAGATCCCCCCTCGCATAGAGATGGATGACATGTCAGACAAAGGCAATAGATTCCAACACTTTGTGATTCGCCAACGCAAAAAGCTGGAGCACCAAATGAGGAGGTCTCTTCATCTGACACTTCGGAAGGGGAGGGATGCAAACAGGGAAATGAGGAGAGATGGGTTTAAAAAAATCGAGGAAATTAAAAGACAAGTGGAAAGGAAGCGGTACCACCAGCGGCCAGGCATCGTGGTATTTCTAAACTGTTTGTTGTCAAACTACATGAATCATGTTTGAATCATATATTGGTGATCTAAACGTAGACTGAATGTATTTTTATTATTATTTTTTTTAATAGTTTTGTTTTGTTTGTGTTGTTGATGGGCATAATGTTGTCAAGATGAGACTAGTTGAAGATGAAGAAAGGTCTTAATCTTTATAAAAATGTTTACTATTTCTACTGTTTTTCTTTCAGTTAGGTGTTGTCGGGTGTGTTTGTGTGTGTGTGTTTTTCCCCGGATATCTTTTATAATGTATTGGCGTTAAATTTTATTAAATTGTTAAGTAATACTGTGCCTTTTCTTATCTAAAACAGGAAATACGGAAAATGTAAATAATACTATAAAGCATACAGATACAGATAAAAAATTGGCCTAAATATACAATCTCAGTTTCTCAAAATATTTGCTGCATCTGACAGCTAATTGAAAATTATTGTACAATCATTGCTTTTGATACTATAACAACACTACTAAGTTCGCCGGCCTGTCAAATGTTAGTGAATGGATTGTGTCTTGACCATGCTGTTTAGGCTGCTGTATTGTAGGTATTTCTGTAGATGGCGCTGCTTAGTTTGCTTTATTTGACTGAGGGAGGCTTTTGAAGTTTGTTTTATGGCTCTCCAACAAAATTCTTGATCGTTGATGACAAGTGATGAACTTAATGTTTGTTAGTGAGCTCTAGGTTTTATTTCTTTTTTCTCCTTACGTTTTTCTTCTTTTTTTTTTTTTTACTCAAATAGTTCTAAAAAGTTGTGTATAACTGAGATCGATGGTTGTTCATCGCTGACTCGTGGTTTTGTCAGTTTGTTTATGCTATAGTTGTTTACTGAGTGTACCCATGTGCTTCACTTGACGCTTTTTTTCACTTATTTTTTTATGTAAACTCTTCTATCTTTTCGCTATTTTTATTTTTTTAATCTATCTATCTATCTATCTATCTATCTATCTATCTATCTATCTATCTATCTATCTATCTATCTATCTATCTATCTATGAAGTGTACTTTTCCAATAAATCGACATAAAATGTTTATATACTTGTCTCTGAAAAAAAAAAGTATTTTAGATTAAGTTTTTACATCCTGGAACATATTGTGATCATGTTTACTTTTCATCGTCTAAATCAGGTGATAAAGTCAGCGTCCTGTCTACTTAAATTTTATAATTATTCTGAAAAAAAATTATTTATTTATTTTTTAACTGCTAAAATTCAAATACAACTGTATGCACTTATTTTACGTAACGCACTGAATTATTATCGCACTGTTATTGTTTTTGCCAATATTAATGTTTTTACGGTTTTCTTTATTTGGTAAAATGGCACGTACGCATAGATCTGAATTTAAGCACCCTAAACGCTGTGTTTAAAAACAAAAATGCTTGTAGTAATTAGTAAAAAGTGCAGGCTTTGGCTTGACTCAAGAAGGCTCTTACACATTTATGAAGTGTTCGCACTGTGACCGTTGTAGGTTCGGCTAAAAGAACAGGAGGCTATGTTATGTTATGCCTTCCGGCTAAATTTGGGGACGATTCTTCTTTTTGTTAGTATTTTTGGAGGGAGCTTCTGGTACAATATGTAACACCATGGGCTGTAATTTCACACTCGACTACACATTTCCCCTAAAGCTGCTTTTATTTCCCCGCAAGACCCCAGCTTTTTGCCTCCACTCCCCTTTACTATATTAGTTACTTCCTCTGTTAAATGATAGGAAAACTAATTGCAACTGATCATAGTGGCCATTGAATACTAAAGTCGGGATAGTGAGACTTTGTCTATGCTAGAATGTAGAATTTTATTTCATGCGGCTCCTCAACGTTTTTATTGAGATTTTTTGTTTCCTTCTGTATAATATTCCGTCCTGTCACAGCTGGGCAAGGGAAAATGTGTAATAAACTGCAATCGTGCCATTTTAAATAAACAGGAAACATGCAAAATATTTTTAAATGTCTGGTTTGTTTGAAAACACATTTTTTACATTTTGTATTCCTTTCTTTAGACTAACCCAGGAGATTTTACTCTTAAGAGAACGATTGGGAGAGAGTGATCGAACGTGTCAAAGAGAGAGACAGAGAAAGAGAGAGAAGGTGCAGTGGGTATAGTGCATCTGTTTTGACAGCCTCTGCTATATACCACATAAGTTTGTTAGTCAAAGTGAACAGCGATGAACATCCAATGAGAACGCAGGAAATCACTTCTGTTCCACTATCCAATATTTCTATTTCCACTTTTAAAAAGCCCATAGGTTTCATCTCATTCACTGTAATATTCTCAACGTCACCAATCGATACTTTCCACTCCACTGGACCGGCTGTCCACGTCAGTGTGCTATAGCTGAATGCAAGTATCCTTAGCTTTTACAGCAGGAGTAACCCATAATGGAATTTTAAGAAGTCTGATACGCTTACTGCGATTTTCAGTCGCCGGGTTGTTTTAAAACAGCGTAGTTGTGTTTTTCGAGAGGTACAGAGTTATTACAAACACTGGAAAAAATATATATATTCGTTTTGTGTCCAGTGTAACCAACTGTTTTTCCTTGGAAAAGAAGTTAAAACCGAGAAGTTTAAACAATCTGGTCAAGTTAAGATTATTTTCACACAAATTAAATACATGGATTTTGCAAATAACACTGGCATTATTATTATTATTATTATTATTAATGATAATAGTGTTTTGCACAATACATCAATTATACAAAAACAATTTTATCCCTAAATTATTTTTAATTAATTAATTGTATCCCTAAACAAAAATATGAAGTTTCTAAAAATGTGACCGCTGTAACCAAAACAACAAAACGGCATTCACGAGTCATGATATCAGCTGTCTTTTAGATTACCCATTCATGATGTCTATAGAGTGAACAGATGGACCATCAATTGAGTTCTGTCCTCAGCATCAGAGATTGATTTTGTACTTGCTTTTAATTTTACCATAATTAATTAGATTATTACAAGTGTTATATTGATCTTCACATTTACACCCAAAATAGAAAGGTGAATTAGCATATGATCTATGTTTTCAATTAACCGAACAGCATAAACAACAACGACAACAGCAGTAATATTAATAACAACAACGACAGTAGTAGTAGTAATAATAATAATAACACTGAAAATATTAATCTGTTTATGTAATATTGCCATAAAACGATGCGGTCGCAAAAAGGCTGATGTTTGGGGTGTATTCATATTTGAATGATGCAATGGGAGATCCCGCAGTAATACTATTATGGATTACAGTGAGCAGTTATGTCAACACACGGGCCTGGCTAATAACATCGCATAATAGCATAATCCCAGCGTGAATCAGTTGCCACTTTAAATGTACAGATTGACAAGGCAAATGTCAGACTTTCCAGCACGCAAAGAACTACCGTAAGAGCAGACTGCGCTTGCAACATTACAGGGCGGTCAATAAAGGTTAGTCGCTGGTCAAGTAGTTTGCGTTTGTAAAGTACACCTGCTGTATGTTCTTACCTGAGCTGACGGCGACTCCCCTACCGCTAGAAAATAAACACTCACACTGTTTGGCGAGACGAAAAGAGAGCCCTGCGCTTACCTGATCGACCAGAGCTGTGAGCCATGGCTTTTCCCTGTCTAATGGTCCGTTTCGTCGATGCAGCCCACTAGATCTGTCCGGCCTCCTGCGTTCCCTCCTCGGCTGGGCGTCCTGCCTCTCCCCGCTGCTTTTCACAACCTTTGACCGATCATCCAAAACTAAACGGTTTAGACGACAACAAAAAAGGAGAGCAACCTCTGCTCCACTGAACTAGATTGATAAAGGAGAGAAAATAGCAATCAAAGCAAATAAAGCGTTGCAGGTGTTATATAAAAAGAATAAAAACTTGTCTGCTGGAAGTAAAGAGGGGACTATGAGTATGGAGATATGCTAAGATCCGCACGCAGGCGATTGCGTTTATAGGAGACTCAAAGGTAGGACTTGTACCGATGAATATTCATGATCATTTCAAAATTTATCTATATGCTTATGTGTGCACTTATCAGCTTAAAATGATCTGATCGTGAACTTGTATGAAGTTTGCTCAGAAGTTCGTGTAGCGGCTGCGTGAATGGCTGTGATAACTGATTCGTGCTGCTCATTGGCTGAACTTTAAGGTGAACCTGTTCTCAGTAGGAGGGTCTAACTAAATAAACGAGCTAATACGGAATTTGGAATTATGTTAATATATTACGAGGTCAGATTAATTATACGTTGTTATATTAAGTAGTTTTGACATGTTTTGTTACTTTGTTACTAAGTGCGCTTGATTTTTTTTTTTTTTTTTGTGGAAGTGGTAGGGGAATTGGTTTATATATGTGTGTGTATATATATAGGGAATATTACAAATGTCCTAAATGTAGGAAATGTAACATTCATCATGCTAATGCTGTTGAATAGTTATCTTGATGTTGCGTAATTAATTACCAGTTTAATGCAAATAATGCCTGATGACATAGCCTATACATTACTGTACAACAGTTGCACAGAATTCATAAATACACATCACCGTTTCATAAAGCTTTGAAATGGGTTAAGAGACTAGCCACCTTACAGCACAGTAATCCTTATCCTACCCGCCTCACCAGTCGGCAGAAAAAAAGGAAAGGCCAAACTTTTCAGTTGAGCAGTCAAAGGTGTGCTCCCCCCTGTCACGGAAACAAGCCAATACTCATTTATTGGGAGAGATAGTTGGTTGTATTTTAAACCAATGTAACGTTTCCTGCTTTGCACAATAACACTGCAGGTCGAGGCTTATATCATTTGCAGTTTTGTTGTAATTATAAATAATTTAAACATCTTAGTAAATGTTGTATTAAAAGTTCGTTTATGTTAAAAAAAAATAACAATCAGATTATAGCCTATTATATTAATGCTAGTTCAAGATAAAAAAAAAAAATCTAGGGCAACTCCGCTTGGGTAACTTTCAAAGTTTAAAATAACATTTGTCGCTAAGGGATTCGATTTATAAAAAGAATCTTGAGAATGTCAAGTCTGTGTTAAGGCTGAATTAAACCACAGCTAGTCCTGCTTTTCTGGCTTTATTTCTTAGAAGCATTCTAATAGTTACACGTCTCTGTCACTAGTAATTAACATTCAGGACAATTAAATTAGTCTGATGTAGGGCATTGCACATGTAACAAGGCGTCCACCCATGTTTTAATGAAATCGATTTCTCCGGCCCTCTCTGGCTTCAGTAAGCACAATTCTGACGTTTTAGATCCCTAAACTCTGACAACATCAGATTCACACAAAATGTTTGTTAACTAGGCGAAGTTGAGGCCGTAATAATTTAATGTACAGTTTTATGGCTTTACCACGCTCTGTCGTACGTTTCGATATTGTAATACGGCATATTTGCAAGTTACTTGTCTGTTAATGTTCCAGTTAGTAGACTTTATCATCCCTTTCCTCTCTTCGTGATCGTTCGCGTTGTTAAGCTCCGGCTGAAGTTTCCACTCATCCGCTCTACTTATATGTGCATTTGTGATGGAGCTATACATGCATCTGCATCGAATATTTGAACCATATTGCTCACAACATAATTCCGTG
>JAHKKF010524555.1:0-2500 GCA_019740295.1 Labeo calbasu | reverse complement strand
ATATTTTTGATTAATAATATGCATTGCTATGATCTTCATTTGGACAACTTTAAGGTGATATTCTCAGTATTTTGATTTTTTTGCACCCACAGATTTTCAAATAGTTGTATTTGAAATATATATATATTACTGAATACTGAATGTATTATATAATAATGTATATAATATGTATGTATACACAGATTCTCACACTCACATTTATGAAGATTCATTTAACTTCTTTTGTGTAAAGAATAACATCATATGGCACAACTTAACGGTGAGTCAATGATGGCAGTTTTTATATATATTCATTTTGAGTGAACTATCCCTTTTTAAAAACCTTTAGTTTCAACAAAAATTGTTTTGCATTATGGGCAAATTAAATTTCTCAAAATCAGACATGATGACAGAGTCAGCAAAATGTAACCCTGCATACCAGTGAAGGGCACCAAAAACAGTTGTAAGAGACAAGAAATTATGTAGGAAAAAGTCGAAAATTCTCCCTGCGGAAATCTGGACGCTTTTGTGAAATCTGGTCCCCACAACAGCGAGCCCCATCAACTCATCTCCCCTTGCCAGCTTTTCATATTTAAAGCCAGTACGGGTTTAATTACCAAATGATGACAGTGTCATATGGTGCCATGATGGCACAGGATATGTGCGAGACACTGACTGACAGTGGGAAGCTGGAAAGCAAAACGGGGGAGAAAAAAAATAGCTGAGACAGTAAAACATCTGTAATTTGCAATTCACTGGTGTTCAGTGGTTGCTCATGGATTAAAGATTAAAAACTATTGTCTAGCAGATGGAAGAGAGAGAGAGAAAGAGAGAGAAACATGGAGGGAGGGGGAGCTTCTAAGCAGCCCATTTACATTTGTATATAAGCAGCACTGTTAGGATAATCACATGGAAAAAATAAGCTGTCTCCATCACACACCCAAGGCAATGCCTCCATTAGCCCCATCTCCAGATGCAGATGCTTCTGTTTTCAGATCGATTTGTGGTGACAGCATGTTGCCCTCTGTAACAGCTTGGCATATAGTTTGACGCAAGTACAGAGATAATTTTTTAGATATTGTCTGAAAGATGCCGCCGTGCTAAATGCAATCATCTACTTTCTTAAAAATAAAGGTTCTTAAATGGTGTTAATAGTTCCGTGAAGGACTGTTAAAATCCATTGAGTCTTCCAAGGTTCTTTATAGTGAAAAAGATTGTTTAGATTAATAAAATGTTCTTCACACTAAGAAAAAAGTTTTTTAAGAACTGTTCGATGAAAATGGTTCTTTTATGACATCGCTGACATTTATGACATACATCATAAAACATCCTTGAATATGCAATGCTTATTCAGTTGACCAGTGTCTAGAATCCATGTTAGTTTTTCTCTGTTGGAGATTGAAGACACCAGCTACACCTGATCTTTTTGTAATTGTAATTAATTAGTGTTTTGTTAGTCTTGCTGTGCCTTAATTAGTTAGCACTGCCCAGTAGAGAGAATGAGAGACAGTACCTGGTACACCGCAAATAATTCTTAGAAATGGCTATAAGCTAATGCTGTGAAGTTGACCCTACTTTGATATGCTCATAGGTTCCTTTGATGCATTCGGGTGTATGGGGGTAATGGGCAGCCTATTGGAGCATGGCGGACCACCTGAGAGTTGTTTTCTGGACTCTGGGAGGTCACCTGATACCAGCGCTCTGGAGAAGGTGCACCGCACTGGATTTCACGTGAGTTAAAGGACCTCTTCAATAAAACATCACCAGCTTTCAATGGTGCACGCTTGAGCTGCTTGTGTAATTGACTTTTTGACTTTTTTCGGATTTGCATGGACTCTCCAAAAGTAGCTCACCTGGCAAGTATCGCTCTGCTACAAAATTACAGTAGCGCTGTGTTATATTACAAATAATAAGCACTCTCCACTGACCACAGCTACTCATACCATCTTAATTTAAACTCACCTCTTAGACAAGCTGTAGTAAATGAGAGCCTTCTGATATTCATACAGTTCCAACAGAATAAAATAAAGGGATAGTTCACTCACAAATGGAAATTCTGTCATTCCAAACCCATAAGACCTTTGTTCATCTTTGAAACACAAATTGAGATATTTGAGAGCTTTCTGACCCTGCATAGACAGCAACACAACTACACTCTTAAAAATATAGCTTCTTTATTGGCATCAATGCTTCTATGAAGAACCTTGAACATCCACGGAACCTTTCAAATGCTGAAAAGGTTCTTTATAGTTGAAAACGTTTTTTAAATGTTCTTCAAATGGTTCTTTGGGGAACTGTTCACTGAAAGGTTCTTTGGGAAACCAAAAATGGTTCTTCTATGGCATCACTGCAAAAACACCTTTTGGAACCTTTATTTTTAAAAGGGTACCACGTTCAAGACTCAGAAAGGTAGTAAGGACATCGATAAAATAATCCATGTGACATCTGGAAAAGGAAGGAAAGGACATGATGTGTGGCCAAGTATGGTGACCCATACTCGGAATTTGTGCTCTGCATTCAA
>JAHKKF010524554.1:10384-20920 GCA_019740295.1 Labeo calbasu | reverse complement strand
GTTTCGATGCCGGAGCAGGGATGTAAATTAGACAAGAATATCTCAGATTGAGCGATTGAGGTGTTGTGTTGCTGGATGTAATAATGAACATAGTGGTCATTTACTCCCGACATCTGAACCGCTGAGGATGCAGTGGATTACATTTGTTTGTGAAGGAAATGTGCCTCCCGATATACATAAATGTGTCTATGTTCATTCTAATCATTTGTTATCCAGCTTTACCTACAGCAGAAGTGAGTATAAGGTTTTTGAATCTCTGCAATCACCTTTCCTAATAACGTGGTAGTTAGCAAGTTTTGCGGCTTTGCGACTACAAGCGGCTAAAGTAAACAGGCTCGTCACTTCACAGAGAGTAGAGAGGGGCGGGGCGAGCAAAGCTCATTTGCATTTAAAAGAGCAATCCATCAGAATGGGTTGATTTTTGCAGAGCTCATTTTGACAAGGTAAAAACGGTGTTGTTTTACACTACCACTGAGAATTTTTAACCAAAGTATATTATAGACATTTCATTAAGACCCTAAGGAATAATATCAACTTGTGGAAAATGGGCATCTGATGAGCCCTTTAAAACATGACATGAATTATCCAGTAATAATAGGGACTGTTTTCTATGTATTACATTAACTAAAAAGCTGAATTAATATATTTAATTTAATAATCATCATATTAAGTGAACGTGTGTCTTCAGAAGATTTGGATTAAACTGCTTGATTGATATGGATTATGTTTACTTATGTTTTATGAACTTTTTGAAGCACTTAAACAAGCTCTCAGATTTCATTTAAATATATGTTTTGTGTTTTAAAGATGAACCAAACTCTTACAGTTTTGGAACAAATTTGAGTGAGTAATTAATGACAAGATTTATTTTTAAGTGAACTATCAAAATTTCTGGAGTGGGTTTTACTGTATAAATTAACAGCTAATTAAGACACCAAAAAAATCAAATGTGCTAATTATTGTGAAAAAAGAAAGAAAAAAAAAAAAGAAAACTGAATAAATAAGAAAAAATTAAAACTAGTTATTCTCACTAATTGACTGGTCGTTTGCTGGTGTAATACTATTGAAAGTGCCTTGTTGCATTTTTTAAGTAAACTGAGAAACAAGTTGAAATTATTTTCTGTAATGATCGGCATTATGCCACAAATGCTATCAATAGAGCTTAAGTTGTATTGAACTTGTGCGTTCTTTTAATCTAGAAAATCGACAGTCTACAAAATCTACTGCTCCTATATAATACATATCATCTATATGAGACGGCAGTCAGATATTCCTAACTGAAATATTGTTGGCAGTGCTGCAGGCCTCTGAACAGATATCAGATATCAAAGCACTGCTATTATGTACTGTATATGTACTCTATAGTAATGTGTTATTATGTCCATCACTTCTGGAGATTGCAGGCATATTGTGTGATTGATGTTGTTGCACATCTTGAGGATTGGTCATAAAATGCCTTCTGCAGAGGCCCAGTAATGAGCATGATCATTTATATGCGATTCTCACAATAAGCCTGATCAATATCCAGTCATATCGATTGTTAGGATTTGCTGTGATTGATGGTGCTCAGCTGTAGCTGGCTATATGTGTTATTATTTTTATGGCCGAATGCACTCAGACTTACCAGAGTACATCATTATTTATGATCTATAGATGGCATTTTCCCATTCTCCTCTCTCTCTCGCCTTTCTCTTTCAATGCATTGAATTAAGTGATATTAATGCTCTACGATGTACCACTCCTGTCTGCTTCTGTACGTCTAATGAAGATTAAACAAAAACAATCGTGTCATTTTCACTGTTCTACATTATAATGCTTAATATTTATTAGCAGGATTATTCTGTGCTCACATTCAGAGTAAGAGCTGCAGCTATTTCTTGTTCAGGAGATTTTCAATTAGTGCTGCGAAAATGTGTCATCTGTTATCGTTATATTCTCATATATGGTTTGTGTGACAGTTAAAGGACTAGTTCAGTTGATGATGATCATTCTGTCATCATTTACTCTCTTTCATGTTGTTATAAACCTGTATGAAAGATGTTTTGAAGGGTGTTAGTAACTAAACAGTTTTGGTGGCCATTGACTTCCACTGTGTGTGGAAAAAAAAAAGACACCTTCTCAAAAACTCTTTATGTTCCACGGGTGAAAAAAGGTCATTTAAGTTTAATTGAAATAAGAGTACATTTCCTTTTTCTAAAAATGCTAGTTACATTGGACTTAAACTTATCACATTTGAAGTAACATTATACATTTATATATTTTTTAAATATTTAACTTAATAATCAATTAAATAATTTTAGTTCAGTTCTTAGTGTCAGCTCTTGAGTCTTGTGCTGTTGAGATCTGTGCGTCAGTCAAACGGACAGCAGCTAGAGGTTAAAGTCTTCTTGGCATCACTTCCCACTTTCCAGTGACCCCACAATCGCCTGATTGCTTTTTCTCCCATCGTCCCAGCGCCCAACTTTTGTGTTTGCCGAATAGTGATTGGCTATGGGAATAAGGCGGCCTCCGGCTCCCTCCATGTGTCTGCTCGAGGGACGGCGGTACGATGATTTCTTCATCTGGCAGCGCAGTACTAACCCCAACAAAAACACTTTACGAGCGGCCGATTTCCCAGAAGCCGCCCCGCCTGTGGTTCATCATCCCTGGTGAGGAAGTGGGCGTAGATGAGCGTGTCAGCAGACGATTTCCGTCTGATCTTTAGCCATGTGTGTTTTATGCTAAGCTCCTAGAATGTAATTAACAATTTAATGGGAATCATGTCAAGCTGGTCCCAAGGTGGAACGCAGCGGTAGACCGCTCTGCTAAATGCTGTATGCCCTTAGTTGCTTTCAGTAGTTTCAGCATCTCTTGCTGCTTTACCCAGACTTACCTGCAAACTCTCCACTTTAAAAGTTCATGGTTCTGACATTGAAATACGCCAATCACATGGTTTGTGCAAATCAAGGAGTTTTTATCAAACATGTCTCTGAGGGGAACTGACTGTCTTTAGGAAAGTTTTGAATCCATTTTTTGTCATCTATGTAATGCCTAATGCAGTTTTGTTTCTAAGTGAAGTTATGCTTTGTGTACAGGGGTAACCGCTGTATTTCTGCTGTTACATAACTGACTGTCAAAGGGGGAATTTGCATTTTCATTCAATCCATTTGCATATTTTATTTTATTTTATTTCATTATTTTATTTTATCTGCAAATTTTTTTTTTAATAGTTTTAGATAACCCTGCTCCAGACTACTGGTCAGGAGTTTGCAGGTATGTGTTACACATACTAACTAGTCCTCTCTCTCTGTCCATCACAGCACCATTCTCCAAACCGCTGGTCACCTGGGGCTCAGAATCCAACCTGAAACCCGGAGATGCGGTAGCTCTCACCTGTGTGGCGTACGGAGGTTATCCTGAAGCAGAGGTACTGTGGCAGGACGGGGCCGGACGCAACTTGACTGACAACGTTACCATCTCACAAGTTGCCAACGAGGAGGGTCTTTTCAGTGTGAAGAGCATCTTGACGGTGATCCTGGAGCCCAACAGCACTTACAACTGCAGACTGACCAACCCACTGCTAGGAGAGGAAGGACAGGCATCCGTTACCATCACTGGTAAGTGCCTGAGAAAAAACAACACAAACATCAGGTTTTTTATTTTATTTGAGTGTTATTTTAGTATCATTGAGATACTTTTATAGTATTTTTAGTAATTAAAATTAATTCAACAATGATTTTAATGAATTAAAATGAAATTAAATGTATTAGTTCTAATTAACCTTCCCAACCAAAAGGTGATATTAGAAGGTTTTTCTATTTCCCCACAAGTTTTATTTATTTTTATTTCTGAAAAAGCTCTTTTTTTTCTGTAATACAGAAGGTATTATTTAGTAGAACGATCTTTTTCACTGGACAAAAGTCATTAACTTTCACTCCTCCTCACACAATCTATCGTATAGATTTACAAAATTTGACTGCTGCGATACTTTAAGTTCATCACTATGGAAAAAAAGCAGCTTGATTGAATCAAATTGTAATTTCTGGGTGCACTATCCCTTTAAAATCCTCAATATTTTTACAGTCACTCCAGACAAATCGGAAGTCAATTAAAATTTTAGCTGCGATGGCTTCATGGACTTCCCTCATCTATTTCTCACTGCTCCTTGCTGCCAAACCCAAATGGGGAGAAAATAATAAATTGTTCAATTATGGTCCAATAGGCATCACCATCAGTTTTCTCCCATTGTTAAACGAGAAAGTGGATGATTATTTCACAGATTGCTTCTTTGAAATGGGAACGGGCCTTTTGTGCTTAGATGAATTCAGTTAGGAAGACCTTACAGCGTTACACCGCATGCTAACATGTGTCTGTTCAGCAATTTCAGAGGATATTTAATGTTTAATTCCAATGAGGTTTCACAATAGCATCATGATCTACAGCACTTAGTGACAGATGAAGGTCAGATTCTCTGAACT
The DNA here is from genome assembly GCA_019740295.1 of Labeo calbasu. Taxonomy (NCBI): domain Eukaryota; kingdom Metazoa; phylum Chordata; class Actinopteri; order Cypriniformes; family Cyprinidae; genus Labeo; species Labeo calbasu. Next base: position 16,463 of record JAHKKF010524554.1, on the reverse strand, counting down.
TCTGAGATACTACAGAAGTACCTGTGCTGGCGTCGTCAGCGTGAATCTCAGCCGTACGTGGATCATCCTGACTACCACGGCCTCACAACTTGTTAGTAAACAAGCATCAGAATCCGTGTGCGAGCTGAGGAATCATGCCGACCTTGTTTGATATGAAAATGCATTTGCATTTGTTTACAACATCTGCTGTATGCTCAACAACTTTGGTAATTAATATTGACCTAGCTGAGCTCCATGCAGTTTGCTTGCTTGTTTTTCTACAGCAAACAACCATGCAACTAGGATTCGCTTTGAAACAAAATGCACCACATTTAAAAATGGTCAGATTTAGATTAGAAACACTTTGGCAAATGGATGAATTTCTGTAACTATTTACTGCAAAACCTAAAGAGTGTGTAAAGCATGTGATCTGTTAAAATGTCAAACTGGCTGTTTGAAATGGAAAACTTTTTAGCAACATTAAACATATAATGTACATATAAAATGATTGCTTTATTTAGCAGTTATTGCACTGTAAAACTGTGCTACCATATGCAATCATTAGTGGAAAAAACATTTGCAAAGTTATTGAATAAGAGATAAGTCTTTTGTATCTTAATAGGAGCTCAGAACGTCTTTCTAAGTAAGGACCTTCTATCACTGAAGAGAGGAAATCTATTTAGTATTCAAAAGAGAGTTTTCTGGAAGAGGACGAGACTCCAACAAGCCTGTTAAAATGTCACACTTCTCTCCAAATTCCCAATGAAAAATTACAAAGTAGTGCAGACGTGCCCCGAAATGAATGAGAAAGGCAGAGAAAAAGAGGAGTGGAAAAAGATGTCTGTCAAACAGCGAAGGTTCAGAAAGAGAAAATGAACTGCATGGATGCAGTCTGAGGTCAGAGAAACTTCATCTCAATCTCAATTAGTCACAATGTAATTCATCAATTAGCTTCTGTCTGTCATTCACCTCAACTGCTCTTTTAAGCCACAGAGGATTTATGGAGTTGTTTATTCATTGTAAAAGTATATACACTTTTGAATTCTGTGAAAGTGGAAAAAAAAGCTGCTGAACACGTGCTTATATATATATGAAGAGTTCAGATGCAAAAAGCCTCTAAATCCGTCTGACGTATTTCTTTCAAATTAGCATTTCTTTCTGGCTACTTTGTATAGGTTTCTATGAAAGTACTCGTACTTCTGATTGGGCTGAGGCTGAAATTTAGCGACTTTGAAGTAAAAGTATTTGATGGACATATACTATGTGTCAGGAGCATTCACTCGGTATCATTATCTCATTTTTGACCGAGATGGCTTTTAGCTGCTTTTTATAGAAGTTATACATTATATATAAAATATATCATATATTTGGGGGGGACTAACTTTATTTATTTATTTACTTTTTTTTAATAAACAGTGGTTTACTGAACAAGTAGCTATTTCTTTACAAACATTCAGTTGCAATTAAAATTTTCCTAGTGATAAAAATCTTCAGCTTATGCTTTAAACTATAGAGAGCCCTTTTACATTATAAGGTTACAATTAACAACTTAACCCAAAATTAAATTGAATTACTATTTATTTTTTAAATATAATAATCTACACTTTAAAAACATGTAAACATGCAAACATGTGAATTGCACATAATGCAGTTTTTAAATTAAAAACTTTTGAGTTATAAAAATACTATATGTTAAAATATATTCAGTTACACAGTGGCTGTCATAACATGTTTCATAACATATTAATTTAATCATACATTAAATAATTAAGACTAACAGGTCAAGTAAAATATAATGAGTATTTAGTGAATATTTCACGAAATGGTCTTCTCTAGACTTCATTTCTCTAGTTAACTAACAAGCTGCGGACACTGATGACTTGCATGAGGTTAATGAAATGCTATGTGATGTTTTATTTTCAAGCTGTTTTGTTGACGTCTTTCCGCGGTTGAAACACTGATTGAGAGATTAGATGAGGCGTGAGATATTGATTCATTTTTATTCTCGTTAATACTAGTAGTACAAAGGGAGGAAAGCTCGCGTTCATTCGCGCTCCTCGCTGCCATTTGAACGGACCCCATTTACACTGCACAGCATGTTAGCAGCTCTGACACGGCCACCAGAGCTGATCGCATCCACTCTAGTCCATGCATGTGTTTATACCAGCACGTTTCTAAACCATCCCAGAAGCGGCTCTCTGAGGCATTTAAACAGCGATCTGTCATGTCACATCAAAGACTGTTAAAACGCCATTTATGGTTTGAATTTCCTGGGAAAAAGATGCTGTACTTGTTCGGTACACATGCATACCAAACTGAAAGACCCGAACCATACGTGTACCATTACAACCCTAATACTATATATATATATATATATATATATATATATATATATATATATATTATATATTTGTATAGTTAGGGTATATTTTAAATTTAGTTTAGAATTTCAATTTTACATAGATGTACATGTTATAAATGGATATACCCATGTGTTTCAAGACCTCACTGTATATAAGCTTTATTGACATATGACACACCGATTACCTAGAAAGATTCAATATTGTCAACCTCTGGTCTAAATAAACAGCTGATGACAGATGCTGGGCAAAGATTCTCACTGCTTCTCTCACATCATTTTCTCCAGCACTGACTGCACTGTCATTTCTGATGACAGCGGCCAAATATCCGTCCATTTGCATGGCTACAGTACCGCGGAAAGAGTGTTGAGGTAGATGTGTATCCTGAGATGATCTGAGCTCTGCACGAACTCACCATTACGTAAGGATGTTTCTCAGTTAATCTGCAGCTATCGACCTTGAGCTTGTGTAAGAAAGAGCTGAAAACACTGAGAGAAAACAAGAACACTCACAGATGGAGAGAGCAAATGATGAACAGACCTCTGACACTAGCGTCAGGAGCTAATGAGTTAACACAGGAGATGAGCTCCTCTTCTAGAGAAAGCCCTGCTTTTCTGACTGTTTCTGGGTGGCTGTATCAGACTGCATGAGAATGTGGAGAATTCCTCCCTTTCTTTCAAACAGCTGATATCTCTGTCAGTACACTGGCCTCGCTTTAAAAGTCCTTCCACATGTCAGCAGCAGAGAGAACCGCAGGCGTGTTTGTGTGTGTGTGTGTTTCTTGCATTACATAGAGAGGAATCATTGCTGTCCGTCTCTCATTGCTGCCACAGCATTCTGGGTAAAACCTGAAAGAACAAATATAAAAAGAGGCAGAAAAAATATAGAAAAGCAGAGAGAAAAGCATGAGTGGTCAATAGACTGCCGGAGTGAGTTGGGAGGGAGCGCAGAAACACGGATGCTTAGAAATGTATCCATGGTGATTTTGCAGTGAATAATGTAGCCATGGCGATGTTGCTGTGGCGACTGTCTAGCATTGATGAACTGGTGCTGATGTCACAACAGAAATGGTTATGGGATGTTGCAGCAAAAATCTTCATCTCATTCCGTGATCCAGTTTAACCTGAGGCATACACGGATCTAGCGCAGTGCCATTAAGTCATAGATGAGTTTCTGGCACATATTTTGTTTAATGCATTGAAAAATTTGATGTAGGTCTTTTTTAAAAAAAACAAAAAAACAAATTTTTACTCTTTTCAGAAAAATTCTAGTAAATTTAAGGGTTTTAAATTCTTTGTTTTTCATTTTAAATATTTTTTTATATGTAATATTAAATAATCTTTGTAAAATTAAGATATTTAATTATAAGCGTATATTACAATATTTTGAGATTTTCAGTGCATTTTCTTTAGAACAATTTTCACACAGAAATTACTAGAAATTTTTTTGTAATTTAGTGTTTTAGCATAGTGATAAAATGATGAAAAGCATTTTAATGCACATACATCCAAATGCACATTTAGTATCTTAAAGAACAGATACAGGATCTTAAGCAGGATCTTTAGCACCCAGAACTGGCTTTACAGTGAAATTGCATGTAAATTGCTACCCAGGTTCATTGGAAATACGTGCCTCTATCTACATTTCCGTAAAGTACCTATACATAAGAACTGATGTAGTTTCCAGTTGAAATGAACACTAGAGGCAGTAAAACTCTGACAACTTTTATTCCTTTCCACACATAGTATGATTTACAGGGCCAGAGTTTCGATGAAGAAAGCATCATTGCACAATGACGGTTCATTGCACAATATTGTGTTATGACTTCAAAACAATTTTACATGCTGCGACATTTGAAAATTGAGCATTTTGAACGTTAATGTCACATATATAGCTTTATATGTATGGATTGTCTAACTTGGTAGTAAACCCAGTTTGACAAAACAGCTGAAACCCGTGTATAATGAAGTTAAAATAGCACAGATGCATCAGCAAATGCATTTTTCCATCATTTTTATATTCATTAACACTATCAGATATGTTTAGAGTTGAGTTTGGTGGAGAGGGTTTGTTTTTTTCCAATACAATAAAGCACTGACCTTTGGAAACACTCACTGGACATTTGAATTCTGAATCACTGCAATACATATCTGAAACAATGCAGCAATACGTGCCTGTGCCAGTGTGAAAAAAAATCACTTTCACGTATTGAACACACATTTTGGCACCTCTCACTGGACATTATACTTCAAAACTGCCGCAAAACATGCAGTATTGTACGTAATATCACTGTTGCACAAATGCCATCACAAGCATGTATTTTCAATGAGCCTGGGCTGATAAATTGGTTTGTTTGCACTGTTTTGCATAATTCATTTTTAGTGAATCAAGTGCTAAAACGACACAGACAGTGCAAATAAAAAGCAGGCGTAATTCGTTGGTGGTGAATTTCCCCCTCAGCGTCAGCCTTTTCATAATCTCTATTCTGTATTCTTTCCTATCTTTCTCCTCCCATGATTTTGCGTATCTTTCTTTCAGTCTGTATTTTACCTCCTCACACACAATAAACACATGGCTCATATTTATGTATTTATTCTCTACTTAATAACCCTTCAATATTTCACTCTAGTGCTAGTCAAAGGATTACATCACTGTGTTTCTCTCTTTCTCTCCGTTATCATCTGGTCCTCCACTTGTCCCAGCAAATGTTGCTTCCTAAATTGCTACCTGACAGAGCCGGGCCAAGCTCACAGTAGCCTAAAGAGTCAAGTAAGCAGACAGAAAGAAAAGAGAGAGCGAAACAGAGAGGCGGACAAAGCAAGAGAGAATGATAGTGGCAAGAATGAAACCCTTTATTAGTCCTTGTCTCCTTCTTTTCCTCACCGGTCTAATTTGAATGTAATTAGCACATGCATTGGTAGGAGAAACAGCAATCTAAATGAGAGTGTTCTTGATGGAGCCTGTATTCATTACTGTCGCAGACGCAAACAGCACTTTTCACAGTGAACACCAACCTGATTGGCCTGGTGACAAGGTCACGCTGCTAAACAGCCCAAACACACAAAGACACACATGTTAGTTCAGCTCCAAACACCAAATGCCAAAGCTGGATTTATGTGTTCAACCTGGTGGTATTTATTCGGCCAGTGTGAACCCATGTTCACAACTAGAACACAAAAATATTCAGCAGCACAGCTGATTACATTGGTAATAGTCAGAAATGTTTCTTGAGTAGCAAATCAGCATGTTAGAACAATTTCTGAAGGATCATGTGACACTGAAGACTGGAGTAATGATGCTGTAAATTTAACCCGGGACCTCTCGCACCCCATGCAAGACCAAAGACCAAAGACTAGGGAATTAAATTTAGTGCTTAAATGGGGTAAATACATTTGTGTTGTGGGATCGAATTTTAACTGGTAACATTTACATTTCATTCGTTAATACGAAGCACCTGTGGCAATTTCGTAGCGGTCAAATTTAGTGCATATTCTGCTTAGTCAGGTGAATGGAGGATCTCTTGTTCAGGTGATTTAATGGTATAGTTATTTGCAAACGTTTTGTTTGAATATTCTGAGTTTGAAACCGTTAATTCATTATTTTTGTGAGCATGATTTAAGTGCGTCAGAAATGGCATCGGTAGTGGATATATTTCAGGAGTGTCCGTTTGAGGAGCTGCTTTTATTGTGGACAAAAGAGTAGTTATTGCAAATTGCAGAGTCTTATAAAATCAAAATAGC
>JAHKKF010524549.1:0-16821 GCA_019740295.1 Labeo calbasu | reverse complement strand
TATTTTTATTAAAGTGTCTCTGTCAAAAGTGACAGTAAAGGCATTTCAGTTGTTAGAAAATTATTATATAAATATTTATATAAAAATTGTTCTTTTGAACTTAAATATCTTTGTGTATCAAAAAGTTTTCTCAAAAATATTATATTAAAATATGTATTTACAACATTGATAATGATAAGAAATGTTTCTTGCGCAGCAATATCGGCATATTAAACTGTTTTCTGAAGCGTCAAGTGACACAGAAGACTGGAATAATGATGCTGAAAATTCAGCTTTGATTACAGGAATAAATTGCATTTTAGTACAAAATTGAAAAGTAATTTTAAATTGTAATATTTCACACTTTTGAATGGTAGCGTATCATTTTAAACTCACGGCTGCATATTCAAAAGTCTGTTTTTATCCCATTGTAAAGAATAGAAGTATTGTTGTAGTTTGCAAATCTTTATTATCAACATTTCAGTCAGACCTTCATGCATAACGTATTGCTGTGCAGTGCTTTTACTTAGAGATGTGCACTGTAAGGATTTTCCTTATTCTTTTTACAAATAAATCAAAATAATTTTCTGTTATAACTGAGTTAGCTTGTATTGAACCTGCCACATTTCTTTAATATCCCGCACAGAGGAGATTTACTCGTGTCAGCATGATTTTAGATGACACATAGAGGTTTCATCTACATGTAAAGAGAGACGAGCAGCCAGAAAGGTCTGTTTTTACGACTCATCCGCATGAGCGAAAAGATGGCCGATGTCAGTTTCATCTTTGATGGCATATGAAGCACGGGGCAAATGTACCCATAAACACTCCCTAACTGAGGAAACGGCGTGTCTGCATGTGTATGTGTGTATATGTTTTTGAGAGGTGCATCAATAATAGATGAGGCCTGTATGGACCTGTCTGCCAGACACGCAGCATTAGCAGATGGTCCTGAGAACTGAGCCTCGGTCGCCACGGCGACACCAGCAGATGCCACTCACTCGCACCCACACACGGGCTGCAGTCTGTGTACCGCGGTAAAACTGATTTACTATGATCAATTTTCTAAATATAATAAGGAATCTATTTTGGGGAAAAATTACATACAATGCTGTAAAAAGTAAGTGCACTCCATGAAAAGTTTTTTTTCAACGTGTGGGTGTATGTTGAAACTTATATGGACAGTATTTATGGTGAAAGTGACATGCTTAAACAAATGACAATTACATTTTCTGTGGAAAATAATACATTTACATTTAATGACACGAGTCAGCAAGTCATACTTGTTTCTAATTTTTAAGACTTACTGTAACGTCAAATTAAGGGGGTTATACACACAAGAAATTACCATTTGTTTATTATTGTTAATCATTACAAAAATGTCCATTCCAAGTGCCTTTATTAAACTACACTATGTTTTGTTTTTTATCTGTTAGAAAAGAAAAAAAAACCTTCATTAGGTGATGAACACCAGCAAATGTTGCCTGTTTTTGTATCTGTTTTGTTTTTTCCCCTCTCCCTTCATTTAACCACTAGATGTGTTTGTAGAAGTGTGAACTCACTCTCTCTGTGTCCATGTGTTTTTGTAACAAAGAACAACATGTTTTCCACCAGTTCTGCTCCACTTACAAGGAAAACTAAAACAATCCATCAGTTGTCAGGATCACTGGACCAACTGTGGGAGAACTAAATGGATCCTGGGTCTGGGAGTCTTCCCTCATGTTTCAGTGTGTCTTCCTGAGTCTGCAATTGTGCTCTCATGTACTCAGAGATGGAACACTCTCAGAAGTCATCTAACTTTCATCTCGCTTCACAACAGAAAAGAATAACCATATCTCAGTTGTTATTTAAATGAAATGGAGCGCAAATTGAAGCTTTTCCCTTTCAGAAACAGAGCCTCATACAGTAATCGCATGCCTCTTCTAGAATTTTAGAATAAATGAAATGTCCCTGTTCTCGGGTTATACAGGATGCCAACATCTCCAATTAAAAGTCAAAGATTTCAATATAACCTAAAACATTATTCTTCCAACCAAATGATCTGAGGTTTTCATTTAAGTTTATAGCTGTATACTGTTAAAAAAAATGTTTCATTCAATGTGTGACTTCTGTTTCTTTGTAGCATTTACTAGCAATTTCTGAGTGAAATTTGTTTCTACACCTTTTTCCAGTGTGTATTCTTATTGTATGCCAATAATTAATTTTTGTCTATTTTTTCTCATTTTAAGGAACTTTAGATTTAATTCCATGCACCCTGAAAGAGCATTTTTTTAGGTATTATGTATAATTCATACTTTTATATATACACTACCAGTCAAAAGTTTTTGGACAGTAAGATTTTTAATGTTTTTTTTCTCCTTTGCTCACCAAGCCTGCATTTATTTGATCCAAAGTACAGCAAAAACAGTATTTTTTTTAATAACTGCTTTCTGTTTAAATATATTTTAAAATGTTATTTATTCCTGTGATTTTTAAAGCTGAATTTTTTTAGCATTATTACTCCAGTCACATGATCTATGAGAAATCATTCTAATAATCTGATTTGCTGCTCAAAAACATTTATTATTAATGTTTATGTTGAAAACAAATTTTTTCAGGTTTTTTGATCAATAAAAAGTTTAAAAGAACAGCATTTGTCTGAAATAGAAATCTTCTGTAACATTATAAATGTCTTTATCATCACTTTTGATCAAGCGTCCTTGCTAACTGAAAGTATTAATTTCTATAATTTCTTCTGACTTCAAGCTTTTGAATAGTATAGTGTATAATGTTACAAAAGCTTTTTATTTCAGATAAATGCTGATCTTTGGATCTTTCTGTTCATCAAAGAATTCTAAAAAAAAAATGTACTCAACTGTTTTAAATATTGATGATAATAAAAAATGTTTCTTGAACAGCAAATCAGCATATTAGAGTGATTTCTGAAGGATCATGTGACACTGAAGACTAATGATGCTGAAAATTTTGCTTTGATCACATGAATAAATTACGTTTTAAAATATATTCAAATAGAAAGCAGTTATTAAAAATTGCTGCTTTCTGTATCAAATAAATGCAGTCTCTGTGAAAAAAACGTTAAAAATCTTACTGTCCAATAGCGTTTGACTGGTGTTGTAGTGTACATTTAGAATTATTTTTACCTAAGTGTTTCAGTTTACAATAGAAAATTCAAATGCTATCATAATTTCATTACAACTTATTTTTCCTTGCAACTGCATAAAAGAGGTTCTTTATTAAAGAACCTCTCTTCCTTGAAGACCTTCTAAAAAAAAAAAAAAATCTTAAACTCATGTACAAAACAAACAACCGCTCGCAGCTCTAAATAATGAAACACACATCCAGCGAGAAACGGCAGCAGTGGACAGAACTTGGAGAGCTGCTGACCAGCATTATCGCCCGCAGACATCTGAGTCTGCCCCGCTTTAAAACATTCCTATTTACGGCGCGGCGGCACAGAAATAAATAAATGTGTTAATATGTTGGGAAGGCTGGTTGGAGGGACCGCTGGTGCTGTTTGGTTTTTCTGTGATGATGCCATTTATCACGCGCTGACAGCCCGTTTGTGAAGTGCTGCGCTACGCGGTCCACTTCAACTCACCGTCCCGCCGTCTCAGCTCTTTGGGAGAATGCATAAACGAGACGTCACGATGCAGAACGACTGGCGTACCTTGCCCGTGGGACTTCCAGGGTGAAAAACACTGGAGATTCTCCACAGTCAGATGTACGCACAAGTTGATGACACAGATTTTGTATTTATTTAATGTTTTTCCTGAAGAACATTTTGTCTGGCTGCTTTCTGTGTTGTCTTGGCAAAATGTGTGAGGGACCTAGGACATACCCCAGGGGTGCGCCATATCATCAGGTGTGAGAAAGGGAAAATAGAGGTTCAAATGCATCATGAGGATGTTACAGGAGTTTTTCCATGTAGAGGTGAACTATGGAAAGAGGGCACATTCCGGTGACCTTCAATTTTTTTTAACGTGAATGTGTGTGTGCAGGTTCAAGCAAATAGTACAGGTGGTGATTTATGGTTTTCAGTGCAGCGAGATGCGACTTGACATTTTCCTGCTGTGGCGTAGCCCAGTTCTGGCTCCATGCTTCATTACGTGAGCCTCCCCACGCGATTCCCGACCCAGTAAAAATAAGCCTGCTCACCTCAGCTATGAGTGAATGAGCATGTGTGGATCTGTCTCGAGGGTGGGCGGCTTCATTGTGCTCTGCTATTCTCACCTTCCCCAAAATTTCCATATGGCCACGATGCCACTGCTCCAGTCAACCCTTAAATACACACGCGCACGGCTGACAGCAACTTTCAAAGTCTTACCTGGTAAGATAAAGGAAACTGATAAATAAGTAAACAATCACATCTGTGAGCACAAATGGTTGACATTTGGCGTGATGCAAATCATTTCTTATTTATGGGTGTTTTCATGTCCCTCGACCCACTTGTGCAGGTCATATGACTAATGCCTAAAATTAGATGATGCATATCCATATTCTATACACTCTTATTTTTACTACTACTACTACTACAACTACTATAAAATCACATCATTTGAATGTTGTTAAAGAATTATTAAATCATTGAAAGCTTTTTACAGGTTATTTATACAGTAATTACAAAAGCACAAATTAACCTTAGACAGAACAGGGTTTCCGGGGGTCTTAAAAGGTCTTAAAGTCTTAAATTAAGCTCAAGTATCAAATCTAAGGCTATAAAATGTCTTCCAATGTCAATTTCATGTTTTCCTTTGTCTTTGAAGTGTTGTAAGCTGGTCGTGCATATGTAAGATCTGTAATGTTCAGTGGTTAAGTTGTATTTACAACACTGTTTCAGAACAGTACAACACAAATATTCAAGTGTGTGCAGCGCGTTTTATGGAGGACTGTTTCCTGAACCTGGGAGAGTAGCCTACAATGCCAGCTCAGAGGTTGTTTCTATAAAGTGGGGCAATTCCAACATTGCAAGGATAGTCTGGCGCTTCTGACTCACAGCCTGTAAGTACATTTTCATATTTAAAGAATTTGCTAGTAACTATTTAGAGTAGTGCTGCTTGTTTGTCATTTTTACAATCACAAATGCAGACACGGTGTTATGTTTACGTGGCATGACGCAACGCGTAAAAAGACAGTATGAGTCATTATAATCAGTAGTTATGTCCCCACTGGATGCAACAAATGTCTCATTTATAACGGGTTTTATTGTTTTATGTGTCGTCACGCTGGGACACGGCATCACAACATGGTAATGGGGGTAATGGGGAACACAACGCTTAAGGTATTCGGCTAATCACAACGCACTGGATAGCTGGCTAATCAGAGCACACCGTGCTTTTCAGAAGAATGAGCTTTGTAAAAATCAAGAGAAGCAACAGTAATGTACAGACTGTGGAAAATTAGTTTGTTTTTTTTAACCTCAAACTGCGTAAAGACACAGCATTACACCAAATACACAAAATATTGTTTTTAGCAACATCATATGACATCTTTAAATGGTACAAGAAGATTTTAAATAAATGTATTGTCAGTATTATAAATAACAAGAAGATAACATCAGAGCAACCTGCAACGTAAAAGTGCAATAAAAATTCATGAAGAAATTATGATTTCAAGAGAAAACCGCTATATTTCTGCCGTTCCAAAAGCACCACCTGCTGGCAGAGAATGAATGTGCATTTTCAGTCAATTAAATAATTTAAATACTGATGATAATGAAAAATGTTTCTTGAACAGCAAATCAGCATATTAGAATGATTTCTGAAGGATCATGTGACACTGAAGACTGGAGTAATGATGCTGAAGACTTTGCTTTGATCACAGGAATAAATTGCATTTTAAAATATATTCAAATAGAAAGCAGTTATTAAAAATATTTCACAATATTACTGCTTTTGCTGTATTTTTGGATCAAATAAAATGCAGTCTCGGTTAAAAAAAACTGTCCAATCACATTTGACTGGTAGTGTAGTGTACATTTTTATTTTCTTAATATTTTTACCTAAAATCATAACAGTCGGTTTCAGTTTACAATAGAAAATTCAAATGCAATCATATTTTAATTAAATTGTGATGGGGCGTAACATTTCCATCACAGGCTTGAGGTATTTGGCCAGTCACAACACACTGCATAGCTGGCTAATCAGAGCGCACCGCGCTTTTCAGAATGATGAGCTTTGTAAATATCGAGAGAAGCAACAGTAATATACAGTCTGTGGAAAATGTGTTTTTTTCTTTCTTTGTTTTTTTTAACCTCAGACTGTGTAAATGCATAGCATTACACCAAATACACAAAATAATGTTTTTACCGCCATTATATGACCCCTTTAAATGGTACAAGAAGATTTTGTATGAATTTATTGTCATTATTATAAATAACAACGAGATAACATTAGAACAGCTTACAATGTAAAAGTGCAATAAAAAAGAAATTATGATTTCAAGAGAAAACCACTATATTTCTGCCATTCCAAAAGCACCACCTGCTGGCAGAGAATGAATGTGCATTTTCAATCAATTTCTTTCTGCTGTTTTTGTTCAGAGCCAAGTGAAAATCCCTCCATGTTCTTACACAGTTTTTCACACAGTTGTAAATGTGAACCGGTGAATCAACAAGAAGCTAAAGCTAAAGCATTATAAAAATTGGAACAATTAAGACACTAAGAAATATTTACATGTTATTTAATATAATAATTTATTGATATTAATGTTTTAAATTAATATAATTGTTGCTTTAGACTCATCTCTTTTCTTAAAAATGGTTAAAAGGATGAAATGTTAAGTTTATCATTTTATAAAACTTTTTTGTTTTTGTGAAGACCTGTATCTGAACTGTAAATAATGTTTTACAGTCATTTTACAGTTTAATATGTTACCATAAAACATTGCGCTACCCCACTCATATGGTATTAATTTTATTTGTGCAGGTTTTAAAAAGTCTTAAATTTAATTTTAAAAATTCTGCAGATACTCTGCACAATTTTTTTTTAAATATTTAGTGTTTTCTAAATCCATGTTATTGATCTTATTGTGAACGATTCATTCATGCATATTTTTTTAATAATTACTTAATTTATTTATTTTGAACTTGTAAATGTAAATTAAAATATTATAGAGAAACTATTTAATATAACAATATATAAAATATTTAAGAAAAAAACAAACAAACGTTACTTCCGTTACATCGTGAAAAATGTAATTTATTTTATTTATTTTATCCAATCAAATGATCTGTAGATACTGCTTGAATTAACTCATGTTTACAGGGATACTCCAAAATGTTGGCTCTTTACTTGGTGTCTGAAGACCCAACCACCCCACACATAATATGTAACAAAAAATAATCAATTAAATTTGAATGTATTAAATGAGTACACTCGTTAAAAAAAAAAAAAGGTTCTTTATTGCCATAGATGGTTCCATGAAAAACCTTGAACATCCATGGAACCTTTCAGATGCAAAAAAGATTCTTTACAGTGGAAGAAGGTTCTTTTAGATTTTTAAAATGTTCTTCAAAATGAACCAAAAATGGTTCTTTTTTGGCACCCCTTTGTAGCGTTCTTTTAAAGAGTGTAGAATAGTTAAAATGTGGTGAGAAAGCCCTCATTCTCTTAAACCTACCACAAACAACCACTGATTTTAACATTACTTTCATAGTTTTAATAATAATTTTGTGACTAACAACATGCTGTGCAGACTTGGTCATAAAAGTAATGTATAACCTTTTTAAGGGACAGAATATGTAGCCTAAAATCATGTGGACATGTTCCCATCAGTGCATTTAAAAAAAAAAAAAAAATTAGTACATTAACACCAAACAAGCAAGTAGCAAATCATGGTTTGTGATTGTTACTCTGCTAAACTTGGTTCAGTAGGAAATGTAGCACAGGAAAGAAAATTGTAGTTGTCAAGTGATTTCATGGGCTTTTAAAACTGCCATGAGCCTTGTGATCTCAGAAAAGTACAGTGGAGGCATAAGTAGGCAGTCTTTAGCGTACAGTATTACCTTTGCAAAACTACAGTCTCTGCAGAAATTCATTATTCTTAATTAGCATTTCTGTAAACAGCATCAACCCCCATCATTTGCCATACAGGAAAATCTCTGCGGTGCATTTCCACTAACAGTCGCGAACGCAGCAATTTGTTGCAGTTGTTTCTAGTTATTACTTGAGTTGTTCGGCGAGAGAGGAGGGGAGAAACTAGAGTAGAACATTCCTAGACACTGCTTTGTCTTCACAAACACACATCCAGACACCTATTATTCACTATTATCTTTTAACAATGAAATTTACTGCTCTTTGAATTGTCTTTAATGCAGCCTGGAGGTAATATCCCATGATTCCCCACTAGACAGCCACTTTAGTGAGCTCTTTAACTCCCTTTCAACTGCCTTTACTCATCTATTCATTCATTTTACAATAACATACTCCGACTTTAACAGCCAACAACAACCTGTGTTTGGGTTTTATTTAGTCTTGTAGTGCTGCTAAGGTGTGTGTGGTTGTGCTTGTAACATTGTGTATGTACACTGAAAGTGTGGGATGCCAAATGTTGGCTTTCTTGTAAAAAAGAAATCACTATTTTGGAACAAAAAGAAAAGCAAACAGGAAGACCATTAAGACATAAAATTTAACAGAATTTGCTCGGCTGTTTTCTACTACAGAGATACTACAGACTGTTAAAAGCATTGTTTTTATGATATATAATAATATGTAATATTTTATAATAAATGTGATGATAACAAATGATAGCTTTACTATATTAATTCAAGTCAAGACACCTTTATTTATATAGCACTTTTAACTATACAGATTGGAACAAAGCTGCTTTACAATAATAAATAGGAAATTAAATAGGAAATAGTGTGTCAATAATTATATAATTAGGTTTGTGTATTATTGAAAGATATATGTAAAAGTCATTTCAACAAACAGGACATGTGATGTTACGTTTGTTTCATGTATTATATATATATATATATATATATATATATATATATATATACAATATATATTTATTTTTATGTATTTATTATATATTTTATGCTAAAAAAGCATTTTTCATTGTGTAAGTATTTTTTTCTATTACCTCAAGTTGATTGAGACTAAATCTAATATTTTAATCTTTTTTTTAGAAATGCATCACTATTAAAATGAACTGCCAAAAATGACCCTAGTAAAAAAGTAATAGTTTTAAAATATATTTATTTCATACTAGGTATAGTTAAAATCTTTTAACATATTTACTGACATATCGCTCAGCATGTACTGATATAAAAATTATAATTAAAATTTATTTGGAGTACTACTTTTGCACAATGCACATTTCTTAATATTTTGTATAATATAATATAATAGTTGTTCCAATTTAGCAGACTTTAAGTATACCAGTTTAGTACATCAAAAGTACAATTGCAGGGTATTTTTATTACATACATAAATATATTTATGTATTTGTAGTATATTTAGCTTGAAATAAATGTATTTCAAATACACATTACATTTATTTTTCACTAGGGGAAGGATGATTTAAAAAAAAATGATGATAAACTGAAAAATTATGATAAAAGCACCATTATATACCTTTACCTATTCATTTTAATGTAAAATATTAATGATAAAATACTGAAATGCAGTTTATATAGTGTATGCATAATTGAAGTATATCTTGGAGACATCCTGCGAAGTTGCAATGTTTTCCTGACAGTCAATCGTTCATGTTCACGGTGGCATAATCTGTCCAAACGGCTCCGTTCCGAAGAGGTCGATCGTTATCGATCCGGGCCACGTTTCATATTTCATCTCCAGGAACGATTTTTTTAATTGACGTAGATCTGCTCTCGTCGAGAAAAGAGACGCACACCTGGCTCTGATGTCAAGCTTTTACGACTCTCCATATTCGTCCGCTCCTTTAATCCCTGCCTTCTTGTTAGCCTTAATCAGATTCAATGTTTTTAATGGAACGTATGCAAATGATTCTGTTTTTATCTTATTTCCACTGATCAAATAGTCCACCGCAGCGATTGTGTTTCAAACACTCACCTCAATCCCACCCCTAAAAACATCACTAATCATAAATGAAGTACTTTGACTACTTTACATAAAGCCAGTTAGGGAGGAGAGGGGCTAATCAAGAGTAGATCAAACGACTCGTCTTTAATTGAAGTGCAAAAACGGACCCTCTTTCTTTTTTTGTTCGTAGGGCCAATTCAGGCAGCGGCTCTCAGGGCTCTAGCGGGAGGCCTGCTTCTCTTCCCACAAGTCCCACAAGTCCACAAAGCTACGGACAACAGATGAAGTGCGGCGGTCGCGGTGGGAAATGTAGTCTGCTACTCGACGGCTTGGGCGGCTTGACGGTACGTGACTAATTAGGTCAGTTCCTTTGGCAGCTGCAGGTGAGAGGTGCTCGCTCGTGTTTGCTTCGTGTTGAACACCTCCGGGACGGTGGAGCTTCAGAGATGTGGGTTTTTATGGATTGCTGGGGTGATATGAGTTTCAAGCTGTGATGTGAGGCCCATGTGTATATTTATGAAAAAGCACCGCTTCAAAGAATCAGTTTGAGTACTACAACATCAATGAGGTGAAGATATTAAAGGGATAGTTCACCCAAAATTAAAATTTGACGTTTATCTGCTTACCCCCAGGGGATCCAAGGTGTAGGTGACTTTGTTTCTTCAGAAGAACACAAACGAAGATTTTTAACTCAAACCATTGAAGTGTGTCAGTCATATAAAGGCAGTCAATAGGATCCACGGCTTTGAGAGTCAAGAAAACATACACAGACAAAACCAAATTAAACCCTGCGGTTTGTGATGATACATTGAGGTCTTAAGACACAAAACAATCAGTCTGTGTAAGTAACTGAACAGTATTTGTATCATTTTTTTTTTTTTTTTTACCTCTGATCCACTGCAATGTCCAACTGTCCTGAGTGTGTTCACAACAGCCGACGCATGACGCGTCAACATGCTCTGGCATATACAAGAGCAAGCAACCATAACTTCAGTCGATCAGGGTCAAAAGTTGGGAGTTGATGAAAAGTCAACACTCCCAGATGAGTTCGCACAAGCAAACGTAATCTTTTAGTTTTTAATCGGTTGCAACAATCGGATAAGCACAAGTAATTACCATTTTGAGTAGCCGTCGTACCCACAATCTCTCTGTGTAAACAATGTGACGTATATGTGTGACAGATCGCTTCCACGCATGTGTCTACTATGCCAGAGCACGTTGACGCGTCACGTTGTGAATGCGCTCAGGACAGTTGGACATTGTTCGGTTTTTTGCACAGATCGACTGTTTCATGTCTTAACACCTCAGTGTGTCGTCATAAGCCGCAAGGTTTAAAGGGGTGCTATTATGCTTTTTTACTTTTGAACTTTAGTCAGTGTGTGGTGTGTATCTTTGGGCATAAAAAAGATCTACAAAGTTACAAATCTCAGAGTCCACTTTTCAAGAACTACAACGAATGGCTCCTTTGAACTACAACATTTGTTTTCTGCATGCAATGATGTCATGCTATTAGAATATCATTAAATTAAATCCCGCCCCGGAAATTCAAATTGTTGGAGGGAGGGAGGGTAGGGACGAGGTGAGGGATTAGCCTAACTTTAGCAATACAGTGCGGAGAAGCGCGGCGGGTATAAACACAAGCATTGACTGGAGTGGCTGCTTCAGAGGCCTCCTGTAGCGAATCGATATCCATATTTAAAATGTAAGACTTGCTTTAATGTAGCTTGCGCTAACAGTTGTACACGGAACTTGCTTCTTTGCCAAGGGCGTGGCAGTACTGAAACGCCGTCTAAGCAGTTGCCAATCGCAACACAGTGGGACAGCTAACCAATCACAACACATTTCGTTTTACGGAAGGCGGGCCTTCATTAAACCCAGAACTAATCGAGCCATTTGTGCCTTGCGCACCTGACTGGTGCCTTGCATAACCGAGTGGACATTTCACATTGAGTACATTTTACACGGTACATATTTTGGTACATATTTCGTGTCTTGCGAAAAAGTTCCCAGAGGTACATTTTCGTCATGAGACCAGGTTGACTGATACAGTATTGTGGTTTCTTGAATGTTTAAAGAAATTACATGATATACATTGTACTAATTTGCACAACAGTTACATAAATGTATATATTTTATATATAGGCCATTCTACAGAATTGGTGCAAACTGCTGTCCAACAACCAAAAAACAAACAAACAAACAAACAAAAACACGCATTTAAAAAGCATTTAAGTATTCGAATCTTAGATGTTTATGAAGATTCCTCTTATTTATTGAAACCCACAATAATATTTAAAATATTAATAAGCTTAATATATATAAAATCATAATTTATTGGGTGCTTTCAATAGGGGGGTGGCTGTTCTGAACCGTAACTAATAAATTTCAGCTTAAGAAAATATTGAAATAATTTGCTGTTTTTTACATTGTTGTTTTAAAAAGTATCTTTTTTAAGTGTTAATAAAAACAAACAAAAAATGGATGTTATCCCATAGAATTGTCACGACCGAAAATGTTGTCATTGTTTCGGTAGTGACAAAAGGGAACACATAATTCTCATATTTGGGGAAAATAAACAAAATTTTAGTACAGTTATGCAATTTTTCGTATTTTAGTATGTTTTAGTAGTTTTAGTGTAGTTTAGTAATGTGGCCACTGCCAAAGCATTACTGTCACTAGCGAAAATGTGCAGTCACTACCGAAACATGGGATGTGCTGTCAAAAATAAAGTATACTAAATTATCAACTAAGATGTTATGATAGTTTTGGTTGAATGTATATTCAAACTAATGACTCCTTAACTTTGAAATCAGTATGATCAACTTTTTGCCTTTTTACAAAGAAAAACTGGATTCAAAATACAACACATCTTAGAATTTACACTTGAAATGTTGTTAAAAATTTAATTTTTATGGATTTACCTTTGTAAAATTTTTATAAAATAGCATAATTTATATTTACAATCTAGAAGCAAGCAAATTCCTAATAGGTCAATATAACCCTTCTAATTAAATTATTATTACTGTGTTTCGGTAGTGACAAATTTGGGAAGAGAACAAATATTCCTATACTTTCTGAAAATACAATATGAGAATTAACACAATTACTAGAAATGTGTACCTTGATTATTATACAATTTGCATACATACAATTAAAAAAAAAAAAAAAAGACTGTTTTTCCAATTCTGACTTTGAACCAATTCTGCACAATGGTCCGTCTGCATTTGGATTTTTTTTTTCCTGGAAACTAATTAATACTTTCATACAGCAACAATGAATAATTTGATCAAAAGTGACATTAAAGACTTGGTCCAAACATTTTTTTACTTTTACTCAAAGAATGTTTTATGGT
Source organism: Labeo calbasu (assembly GCA_019740295.1). Lineage (NCBI taxonomy): Eukaryota > Metazoa > Chordata > Actinopteri > Cypriniformes > Cyprinidae > Labeo > Labeo calbasu. The sequence continues at coordinate 3,483 of JAHKKF010524549.1, read as the reverse complement.
TTCTACAAAAATATTAAGCAGCACAACTTTTTGCAACATTGATAATAATCAGAAATGTTTCTTATGCAGCAAATCAGCATATTACAATATGACACTGATGACTGGAATAATAATACTGAAAATTCAGCTTTGCATTACATTTTAAAAAATATTCAAATTGATATTTTAAATTATTATTATTATTTTTGTAATATTTTACAGTCTTGCTGTTTTGACTGTATTTCTGATCAAATAAAAACATAAACATCAAAAATGCAAACTTTTGAACAGTAGTGTGTTTAAATAAATAAGTGCTGTAACTGTAATATTGGAACTGACACAATAAGTGGTTATTATACATTAATCTCAAAATGGCCAAACACCAGTTCACTTGGGGAAAAACATCTCTGAAAATAACTGAAGCAAAACAGGCAAATGTTTCCATCTTAATTTTATTACTCAAAGGAAAAAAAACAAAACCTACCAAGATGTCCATAGGGGTGTTTTATTCGTTGTGGCATGTGCAAGGCTGTGATAAGTGTCTGTTGCCATTTTAAAACAAGATTCAACATCATTGATAGCTGCCGATTTGTGATTGCATTACCTATGGAGTCGCTAGAAATGTTTAAAAATAGATTTGAAGAGGCAGCGTTTTATTTTCAATCGATACGTGTCATTTTTCATCGTTTGTATTTACAAGCATGCTCGCTCTGGATGTGCATAAGGGTACTTCTCGTCTCGTCACTAAAAATGTATCCACGTAATAACAACGTCGGGATAGCAAACGCTAAAGCATTTTTACAAGTCTTTATAAACAGGTAAAAACAGAAGGGGGAGTACTGTAATACTGTGTTTATAGCAACATCAAATGAACACTTTTTTTTTTTTTTTTACTTTTTAAGTTAAGGAGCAATAGAGAAAACATTGTCGCGGGGCAAAGTAAGACAGCAAAGACGTACAAAGAACGTTTGTTTCAAGATCACTTGAGCATCTGTTTGAAATGCTGATTAAAATACAATGGAAAACAACAAACCAGATAATAAAATAAACACCAGAATAATAAACATAGGGCAGGGAAACGACAACGTGAGGAAAATATTTCTACACTTGCTAAAAAAAAATACAACAAATTAGAAAAAAGGAAATGTTGATATAGAATCCCTTTCTTAAAAGGCAAAACAACACATGTAGACAATGTTTATTAAAGAAGCACGTTTGTCTTGTTTGGAGTCTGTCCACATAATATTTGTCTCTTTTTGTCCCTTCGTGTAGAGGTGCTGTGGACAAAGTTCTCTACAGACTCGTCAAGACCGTTGTGCTGTTCAGAATCACTGGTGCACAGAATCATGGGGGATCAGCAGATAACACTCAATAATAATAATAATAATAATAATAATAATAATAAACTGAAGATAGGTTTAGATTAGGGTGATGCCGTGTGCTTCACATAAAGAAGGGTAATTCATCAGGTAATGAGATTTTAATCCAGGAAAAAAACACTTCTTTTAATCTCAAAATAGTGTGGGATGTAGAAGTAGTCAAAACAAGAGAGAAAGACATTTTTTATACAAGTCAATGCATGTGGTGTTGAAAGGTCGCCAACAAGCAGTGCTCCAGACACACACGCACGCGTCTCATGAGGACCGCAAACGCACTGCACCTCCACACACTTACACGTACATACACACTCAAGTCCTGTACACGGGTTTCAGGTGCCTGGTCTTCAGCATCCGCACTACTTTTCCTCCGGGAAAAAGCCCCACAAAACCCTCTCCACGTCACCCCGTCCGTCTGTGGGCTGAGCTGAGCTGTCTCTCGTGGGACTAAAGATGTCGGAGGCTTCAGTACATGATGGGAGGTTTGGAGTAGGGTCTGTTTTCTGTAATGAAGAAGATAAAATGCATAAGTAATCTTGTACTCTATAAAAAAGCAACTGTAATCTGAGCATTCTAAAATGTAACAATCTTATTACAAATACTGCATTTTCGGAAGCTGAAAATGTTTGAAAACATTTAATTTTAGCACAACAGTGTTCAAATTAATATTCCACCCTCCCACGAGACTTTGTAATTCAAGAATCGTAATTAAAAAAGGAACAAAAACAAAGACATTAATGTCTCCCAACATCAAAACTTAGCAAGTTTTCAGAATGAATCATGTTTGCGGTGGCCGTAAAGCACTAGATCAGAGAGAAACAGCTGGTGGTTGAGGGGCAGGAGTGCTGCAGATGCATGTTAATCGGAGAGCTCGCAGCGCACCGTCACACAGGAAGCAGTTCATTAGGACTCGAGTGCTTTTACATGTTCAACATGCTCGTTTTTGCAAGCACCAACAGATGAGCTAATATGTATGCAGGATGTAAACAAAACAGCACTCAAGGTACATGGACGGCGAAAGCGTAAGAGAGGGAGAACAGGACATTAAACGGAGTGTGTTTATGTTCCTGCGCATAATCTATAGGTCACCCTAAATCTGTTCGCTTTGAAACTGGACATGGAAAAATGACATTTCAGGGTATCGTTCAAAAATTTTCGATATCGATACCGATACCGATACCTTGACTTCGATGCCTGAACGATATTTTTTTCCATATCAATTTGAACAAAATTACATTTATCTCAAAATATTTTTTTTTCAGCTTATTGGCGTTTATACAGATTCAAAGACTCCTGAGCCACTGCACAATTGAACAAAATATATCCAACACAATAAATCAGTGAAAATAATTTGAATAAAGCTCAAAAAAATGTAAGGCTATACTTACACTAGTGCATGTTCATTTTACAATGCATACCTCAGACAGAATCATAATTTCTATTAATTTTCCACTAATTTACCGACAAGCACTAGCACCTTCCAGAGCTGTCTGCCGGTATGTATAACGTTATATGCCTTCTCTCTTCTGCATTCGCTGTTCTGACTTAACATATTTTAACAACATTACATGGCCAAAACACACGGCAAACGGAAGTTATTACAAACACTCACTGGTGGTTTAAAAAGAGTTTTGAGTAAAAGCAGAATATAAATCTTATTTATTGTCTTATGTAGCATCATGCTACAGTGTTTGTGAATGATTACGTAACGCACACTTTCAGTCGTGTAGTATGGACAGATATCCAGTATGGATGAGAATTGTTTTAATTTTTTAAACAAAAACGCACCAGTGTAAATGTAGCTTTACATCTAAGGGGGTTGTAATGCTTTCACGCTACAGCCTCACGTGTGAGCCACATCTCTGAGTGTAACCGAAGTAAACTAGCAGCATGACTTCACCATCCAGTTAGGTTTATTAACAATTACCCCATCAAGTTCAGCCAGAAATCTTGGTGTAAGCTTTGATGACCAGCTGACTTTCAAAGACCATCCAGCTAAAACTGCTCGATCTTGCAGGTTTGCATTGTACAACATCAGAAAGATCAGGCCCTTTGTAACAGAGCAGGCTACACAACTTCTTGTCCAGGAACTGGTCATTTCTAGGCTGGACTACTGCAATGCTCTTTT
>JAHKKF010524547.1:7825-22685 GCA_019740295.1 Labeo calbasu | reverse complement strand
TTTGTGAATATGCTTTGTTTTTGTCAATCGCTTTACATTTATTTGTGGATCATAATGTATTTATTTGGAATTATGCAACGATTCTAACCCCATAAGTGACCATGTGCTGATTCTGAACGCGTCTCTCATTGACAAAGAAGTATAACGTAACGTAACGTAAGAAGTATACCTCTCTCATTCGGCACAAATCCAAATATCCCATAATATTTCCATATTTGTGATGCATCCAAATGCTAAACTATTATTTTATTATGTAAATAATAGACTTTGTACTTCAGTCGCGTTCTAACGGTGACACAGTGAGGCGGGTGCATTGATGTTTGGTTCACTGTATTTTATTTTGATAAAGTACCAACTGTGCTGTCAAGTTAGCAATGCTAGAAGCCTGGAACTGATATGTTTTGTGTTTGTGTGCACCGGCGCAATTACTTTAACTTTCCTCATACCAGCAATATCAACTTAAACAAAAAACAAACAGAATGTCGCTTTCTGCCATTTGAGTTTCCCTTCTGTCACAAAACTGAACTGAAATTCAGCAAATATAGGCTCGCACAGTTTCCCCCCTTGTCTATCAGTTAACTAAATTAAATATATTTCAAGTATTTATTCCTTGTATGTATATATGTACTGCAGATTTTATAGCCTATATATGACATTAATTTTATATAATATTTAGTGTTTTCACATGTAGGTGGAGAAAATGTAATTTGTACTACTGTGTGTTTAAAATAAATGAAAAGAATCCAAGCATAGTAGATTTGATTTTTTTTTCTGTTTTTACCGAAATGGTATCGAACCGTGACCCTCGAACCGAGATACATACCGAACCGTGACATCTGTGTACCATTACACCCCTAATATATATATATATATATATATATATATATATATGGCTGGTGTTTTAAAAACAGAACCAAACCTTAATAATGTCAAAATTATGTAAATTATTATTAGTAGTAATAATTTCTTTCTCTCTCTCTCTCTTTGAACTTCTCAGATACCTGCAGATGCCAATTTTAAACCCTTGCCATAGACCATGAAGCATTCATATCGAGCTTCGGGTAAGTAAAATGATGAAAACTGAAGTCTTTGGCAGAACACCAAACTCTACAACCCCGGACTACATTAAACATTTCAGAGAGTTTCAAAGTTAAAACCATATGACACACTCATAAAACTTATGTATCTCTCGCATCCTCTCATTGTTTTTCATTTTTATCTCTCTTTCACTCATTCTGTTCATCTGTTGTTGCTCTGTACCCATCCTCTTCAGTGCTAATGGCTCTGTGACGGGGCCATCTGTTCACACAGACACACACACACACACACACACACACACACTGGACTGTGCGATGCTAAATGGCACTAGTGTCCTGGTATCTGATAATCACAACAAATTTAAATAGGGTGTGTAAATGTGTTAGCATGGGGCAAATGAGATTATTCTATAACATTACACTGCATGGTTACACTGGAGCAGTGGACTGCATGAATAAACTAGAGCACACTAAACTACATCAACTGCAGACTAAAATGCACCACTGAACTACATTAAATGGACCATAAAACTTAAAAGTGCAACAACACTATAGCATAAAATCAAGCATAAACCACAATATTAATTAAGCAGTTAGACCACAGGATTAAATAACTAGATCACAGCGGTGGAGATTGTTGGCAGCATCTGAAGGAATTTGACCACAGGAGTCGTATTAGCTCGGCAAGTCCTACAGGACCAGATTAGAGCATCGGAATCTACAAACCCTCACACACTAAACTATTTTCTGCATGCCAGTGGCACATTTTCGGGAAACGTCAAGAAATCTGGGTACAGATTCAGGTACTTAAGGATGAGTGAAGGGAAGCTTCATCTGTGCCAGCAGCAGTCTGGCCTATAAACCCGTAGATGTGACTCAGATAGGAGCTGTTTATTTTAGACTTGCCATTTTAAGCCTCTTGTGCTGTTAATATTTTATGTCTGTCACTGAATCAACAACATTCTCAGCATGGAGAAAAAAAAAAGTTCAAGTAATTTAGTTGAACATATGACAGCCCCAGAAACACTCATAAATAAGAATTTAGACCATATGCGACTTTTTCAAGAGCGAAGTTACTTTCATTGACTTTTCCACAAATTTACGCTTGATCCTCTGGCACTGCTGAGGACTGGCTCTCCAGAGATATGATTAAACTTAGTAAATTGAATCATGAAAAAGAAAAGAAAATAATAATGTGAACAGAGAAATAAGAGGAAATATATAAGAAACAGAATAAGATCGAAGCAGAAGTTTTAAACGAAACATTAGGGGTGTAATGGTACACAAAGAGAGTGGTTTACTGAACAAGTTACTGAAGTTATAATCCAGTTATTCAGTTATAATTAATATTTTTTTAGTGATAAAAATCTACCTCAGCTTATGCTTTAAACTATAGGGAGCCCTTTTACATTACTATGTTACAATTAACAGAGCCCAAACAAATTTAATTACTATTTATTTTTGAATATAATAATGAACACTCAACTTATAATAATCAACTCAACTAAACAAAACAAAACAAAAAAGTGTATCCAAACATGTAAATTACACATAACGCAGTTTTTAAATTAACCTATTGAATTATAAAATGTCTATTTGTTGAAATATATTCGATTATACAGTGGCTGTCACAACTTGTTTAATAACAGATTAATTTAAACATTGCCTTAAATCTCCTAAATGGAGTGTCTATTTACACTAAGTGCAAATGGACCTTTATCTCACTTCCTATATTCGGTAAGCAAAGCAGTGTATCCCCACTTCCGGTCCCATTTAAAAAGTTAAAATGGAATGTAATAAGTACATAGTCTAATATTTCACAAAATATTTCACCAGTGAACTAATGAGCTGTGGACACTGATCACTTGCCTAAGGTAAATTAAATGCTACGTGACATTTTGTTTAGAAGCTGTTTTATTGACGTCTTTCCACGGTTGAAACACTGATTGAGTGATTACATGAGGCGTGAGATGTTAATTAATGTTATTTCACATTAAAACTAGTAGTAAATAGGAAGGAATGACCCCGTTTACACTGCACAAGTTTGCGGGGTGTTGCAGCTCCAGCATGGCCACCGGAGCTGATCGTGACCACTCAAGTCAGTGCTTCTGTTTATACCAGCTGCGCTGCGGCATGTTTCTGGGGCGGCTCAGAAGCGGCTCTCTGAGACGTTTATACAGCAATCTGTCATGCCACATCAAAGACTGTCAAAACGCTATTTAATGTTTGAATTTCCTGGAAAAAATGCTGCTTTTGTTTAGTACACATGCGTACCGAACCGAAAAACCCATACCACTTCTAAATTAAAATTTCCTGATAATTTACTCACCCTCGTCATCCAAGATGTTCATGTCTTTCTTTCTTCAGTTAAAAAGAAATTAAGGTTTTTGAGGAAAACATTCCAGGATTTTTCTCCATATAGTGGGGATCAATGGGGTTGAAGGTCCAATTGCAGTTTCAACGAAGCTTCAAAGGGCTCTACACAACCCCAGCCGAGGAATAAGTCTTATCTAGCGAAAAATTCTGTCATTTGTAATTGCATGTATATACTTTTTAACCACAAATGCTTGTCTTGCACTAGCTCTGCGATGCGTGTCCGTGACATTTACGCAATATGTAATCACATTGGAAAGGTCACGTGTGGTTAGTTCTTCATCTGTGTAGGGGTACGGTGAAAAACTCCTCATTTTCTCCTCCAACTTCAAAACCATCCAAAATAATACATTTTTTGTTAAGGGCGTTTGACTTTCTTTGCAAGTTTGCTTTGTAAACACTGAGTTGGCACTTCCACATGTGTCATGCGCGCGTGATTATGTAATGTAGGCTATGCAAGATTAGGGAATTTGTGGTTAAAAAGTATTTAAATTTTTCTCTTTTTTTTGAAATGACATCATTTTGCTAGATAAGACACTTATTTCTCGGCTGGGATCGTGTAGAGCCCTTTGAAGCTGCATTGAAGCTGTAATTTGGACCTTCAACCCCCTGGTTCTCATTGAAGTCCACTATATGGAGAAAAATCCTGGAATGTTTTCTTCAAAAACCTTTCTTTTCAACAGTAAGACATGAACATCTTGGATGATATGGGGGTGAGTAAATTAGGAAATTGTAATTCTGAGCTAAGATTTTCTATCCCGAAACCCTAAATTTAACCCTCACATAAATCTGTTCTGAATTTGAACATTTTCGTTAAAACATTATTTACTACATTTATAAAACCGTTCTGAGGACTGTTGGATTGTCCCCATAATCTCAGATTTTACTACTCTTGTGGAGCCATTTGGTCCTCAAAATCTAGGAAAAAACCTGAACCAACCGGCCCACATGCATTATTGTTTTCACCAGAGTATGACCTCAAAGAAAAAACAACAACATTTTCTTAGACCATAGCAGTACTAGATTGAGCACTACCATTAATGAATAATTAATGTCAACAAACACTTTACTTTGATGGGAAATGTTTGTGTCTTGTGGAATCTGGAGCAGCAGAATGACAGAGGGGTCAGTTAAATGTTACCCTCACGCCAGCTGAATTATTAAGATCTGCTAGATTTAGCCGTGCAGCGTTTCGCTCCTGAAAGATCTTGGTGTCCTTTTGCATTATTATGCTAGAGGCGCTCTAGCCATGAGCAGAAAGAAATATTTCTCCTCAATATTACTTGCTGTTTCTTTTATCCTTGTTGTCAGTGGCGTACACCCAATTCACCTATTGGCTTGTCTCTGTTGTTCTGAACACCACAAGCCTCTCGGGCCTCTGGAGGGAACGACTCTTCTGTGAGCATGTTAAGAGCCAACTGCAGGTCACAAACATTTATCGTCACTTTGCAATTTGGGGCTGAAACCTTCCATTTCTTCTACATTTGAAAAATGAATGTCCTTTCAGACATTGCTATAGGCTGCATAATACTGTATGTGACAAACTCTTTCTCTCTCACTCACACACACATACACTCAGTTTGGTGTGTGTGCTGTGTTGTGTGCTGGGAGGTTGCTATTAATGCATCATAATTTAGCCGAACTGCATTAAAGCCCCAACCAGTGTTTTGGTGCAAATTTCTATTCGAAAAACTATGAAGACAACATTTCCAATCTCTATCCAATCTTTCCTCTATTATTGTTCATCTGCCTGGCTGATATGAAAATAATGAGGAATGATGTGTTTTTATCAGCGAACATTTATGTAGGTCACCAGTGTTAAACTTCAGAATAGTGGGAGACGCACTTACACAATACAGCCAGATAAAGCATGATTAATATGCATTCATCTGCCTGTTTTGCAGCTATGAGTGTGTGATGGTGATAATGCTAATTTATAATCTACAGATGTTTTTGATTAAGCTACTATCCTCTACCCACTTGTAATTTTATGCTGATTTATTCCATAATATTTGGATCTTTAAATCAAAACCTTTATAATTAATAAAAGTAGTTATTTCTAAAATTAAAAACCGTTGAAAGCTCTTTGATGTCACTTGTGCATATAAATTAAGCAATATTTTTTTTTAAAAAAGCTAAACCGGAATTCTGAATATCACCATGGCTGTGGTTTGGCCTTAGATAACCAGAGCCCTGCTGATGATATTCAGGGTGATACTGTGTGATATAGCTATTGTAGCGTACGTGAGGGTCAGCGTACAGTGCATGTGACGCAAATTTCGTCACCAGAATAGTACATGCACTACCGAGTTTTTCTAACTGCATGTATTTTTATGTGCTGGTTGCACATGCATATTGACATGGTTTTGTGCTACTCAGTTGTTCCACAAGATGGCAACACTGGCCCGGGCCGCTGTTTCACAGTAAAGATTGAAACTAAAAAAAATAAAGAGAAGGAACAGCAACAATAACAAAATAGCGGACACTGCAACAACAACAACAACAACAACAACATATGGCTGAATTGACCCTTTGCAAAAACCCGCCCTCCTTAGTTATTGTTGCTATGTCTGAAAAACAGTGCTGCACATCATGTTCTCACGCAGTGAGAAATACATTGCAGAGCAAAGAAGAAACTGACAACACGCCGACAGACAAGACAGAGCAGGTTACTTTTAGTATTAAACAAGGTCTCATCTTTAAAATGTTGTCATTTTTCAAAAATTCACACAATAAATATATATTTTTTGGCTCTTTCATGTGTTGTGACAGATCACTGCCTTATTAGATCAACTGATACATGAACCAACTATGTTTTCTTCTTTCCGAAAAAAAAAAAAACATGAACATCAGAACATATTTTATTTAAACCACAGAAAGATGTAAATTTTTCACACAATTTTTCAAGTGTAAGTCCACCGAAGTTAATCTACTCTCCTGTCTGATATGTCTGTTGGACGGAATGGTGGATTCGGCGTCATGATTGGTCAGATCGCCTGTCAATCAAACTGTTTGCTAAGTGTCAATTAATTTCTGTAGAAAAACAGAGGAGACATTGGACTATGAAGCTTTTGAAGCTTTCCAAAGAGAGCATGTGTCGACCATCTGCGTTTGCGCACATTATCAAATGGAGTATACTTTAAAAGGCTGTGCGTTTGTTTCTATGAGTACATAGCGCATGCATAAAAAACTGAAATATTCTTTGGGCCTTAAAGGGTTCATCGGATGCGAAACTCAATTTTACATGTTGTTTGAACATAAATGTGTGTTGGCAGTGTGTACACAACCACCCTATAATGCTAAAAATCCTCCCAGTGGAATTTTATTTCCCTTTTTCCAAAATGAGCCATTCTCAGCTTCTTGTCGGTGTGACATCACACCAACCAAGGCCGCTCCCACAATAGTTGATTGCCAAGATCGTCTTACCTCAGACCCACCCTGTCTGAGCTGTAACAGTCTGCCCGCCATTGTGTCGACTCCTGTGCAGGGGAAGACAAGAATGTCTCTGATCTGAAATGCATCTGTGTTTTCATGAATCATTCATGATCCAGCTTCACCTATAGCAGAAGTGAGTATAAGGGTTCTTTATGCATCTTTGCAAATCACCTTTCTTAATAATGTGCTAGTTAGCAAGTTTCACGGCTAAATGCGGCTGAAGTTAACAGAACGGCTCGTCACCCCACAGTAGAGAGGGGTGGGGTGAGCAGAGCTCATTAGCAATTAAAGGCAAATGCAACAGAACAGCTCAGTCTAAAAAGGTTGATTCTGACAAGATAAAAGGGTATTTTTACACCACCACTGAGAAATTTTAACCAAAGTATGTTACAGACTTCGCATTAAGACCCTAAAGAATCACATCAACTTCTGGAAAATGGGCATCCGATGACCCCTTTAAAGACTTGCTGCCAACTACTGGCAAACTATATACCCTGCAGAAAGAGTCACTCTTGGAACGCCCCTCATCCAATCAGATTTGAGAGTTCTATCCACCTTATTTTTCTGTAAGAACAGGCGTGGCCATTTGTAAATTTTATAGACCAGTTTGGAGTAGATGTCGCAGTTACGTCACTTGCAGCTGTGCGCGCATAGTGGTTGCAGAAAAACAGTGGTAACAAGTGGAGGTAAACAGGTAAAATCCATGGAATAAGAAAAAAAAAAAAAAACCTGTTGTTGTGCCTTACGATGCCAGAATCGGAATTCAAATAATTATTATAGAATACTGTCGTCAAAGACGCCATTTGAAGCTAAACGCATATGTTTAAACGTAAATAGTATGGATGAAAACTGCTATGATTACTCTGCTTTTAAAGCATAAATTTGATTTAAACAATAGGTCTACATAATATTCACATATGCTGTTCATGGGGGATGTACTGTATTAGCCCTACAGTTACAGCATGAAATATTATTTAAACCCATTACTATTAACATTTTTACATAACATTTATTTTGTCTAACAATTCTGACTTTTTTTTTTTTTTTTATATCACGAATGCAAGTTTATATCTCCTAATTCAGACTTTATGACTTGATTTAACTAAAAAATAGTGAGTTTATCAATTCTGAGGGAAAAAAAAAATCCAGAGGTGTGGGATATAAACTTCTATTCTGAGCCGAGGGGAAAACAGAGAATGACAAGTTGTTTTTCCTGATTAGAATTGTGAGATATAATCTCGGAATTGCAAGAATAAAGTCAGAATTTGAAATATAAAATCAAAATGACCTCATTTTTTATTCTTTAATTCCATGGCTCCATAGACTGCCAATTTTCTGTCATTCCTGTTTCGGATCTGTAAGACTATCTCACTATCTAACATCAATTTTGTTGAATAACAGTGCTTATCACTGGGTGACAAGCTCGTAATATGCGAAAATGACATCTAAGCAATATAATTTATAATCTTTATAAATGTAACTATTTTGTACCGTATCCGTGCAATTATCTAGCCGTAAAGGCTTTCTCTCCTTTCTGTTTACAAACCTATAATTGGTCTACAGCTCGTTTTGCTGCTTGATATTGCAAATTGGTGTGTCTTATTATCTTATGTTGATATGTTTTATCTTAATTATGAACAAGCTGGTTTGTAGTACAAACAGTTTTACAGTTTACTGCAGGTTGTTGTTCTTATTCTCGTTATTCCCCTATAGTGGTTAATGAACCGGAAGTCTCGCCCATAGGCTTACTTCCGTGTTGAATAAGGTGGAATTACATCATTTTTATGCACACCTATCATAGAGTTATCACATCTCATCACATTCATGTCCATGCAACTCTGAGCATTAATGTATTATGTACATGCGCACTTTCATACACGCATACAATATGCAGTCGCCTACCTGCACTACGATTCTTTCCCTCTCTCTCTTGTCTTCTTTCTTTCTTATTTATTCATCTAGCTCACATTTTATTTTCGTCGGTGCTGTCAGAGTGTGCATGGTATCTCTCTTGGCCTTTTCCCTCTGCCGTCAGACTTCATTAAATCTGCAAGTTGTATTTGCATAAGCGGCACCAAGTCTCAACACCTACATCCCAGGGTGACGTGTCATTTCCTGGTGTGTGCGAATGAGAGAAAGACGGCGCTGTGGCAGCGCCTGACAATATGTGCGTGCAGCTTTGTTCACCTGTTTGTATTTTGCCAGATTCCCACTGATTCAAGGTAGCCCAACAATCCCAGATGCTTTAGAATTGAACAGCGCCTATTATTATTCCGCAGTGTTCCGTTGAATTTTAAAACTCTCGTTGTTGTGCGGGGGGAATTTCTGCTGCGGTGAGCTTCAGTATGTGTATGTGCGCCTCTGGGTGTGTATTTCATGATATCATGTATTACGATATCAGCATGCATCTCCATGCACGGCCTATGCATCATTTCACTTTCAAATATCTTTCTTTGTGCCTCTCTCTCCGTGCTGCTGTTGTGGATAGTATTAATGAATTTTATTTTGAGATAATTTCTCTAATCTCTTAATGACATGTGCAAACGTTCTCAAGATTTTCTCAAAGCTGAATAGCATGTGCATTGAACAGATTTGAGCATTCGATTAGACAAATACAAATCCCATTTTGTTGTCAGAAAAGGAAGGACAGAGAGAGGTGGTGTATTTACACTGCAAAGAGTTATTTTAGCTTCTTTTGAAACATGAGGGTGTGCATTTGGAGTGACTGCGGTTTTGTCTTAAGGCGCAAAGGTCAAAAAACATGATACATACTGTATATAATGCTGATTGTGTTATTTTCCTGCGTATCAGTATCGGTGGAGGAAAACTGAATAAATCATGTTATTTGTGGCACAACAAGCCATTAGGTTTCACTAGCTTGCAGCCTCTGAAATCAGAGTACGGAGAAAAATAGTTTTCGACATTTTTAATTATTGAATATAATACTGACACATGTACTCAATAGCAGTTACCAGGCTGGATAAAAACATTGATAATAAAAGTGATAACCTTTAAACTTTATTCTGTTTGTTTTGAGAATAACATCTTTTACACTTTTACATTTTCTAGAATATACTGGTACATCTAATCTGTTATTTCAGACTGTGGGGTTGAAAAGCTTTAATTTAGAAACAAACAATATACAGAAGATGAGTCCGTTAAAGGTCCAGATTTTACGTTTAAATGCTGTTTAAAGGATTCCACAAGAAATGGTCGGATCTTCTGATCAGGTAGAGCAGGAATGGTTATGGATTTGTCGGAGGAACTGAAGGACAAGGAAGGAGGGCATGTTGCTGATAAGCTTAAACTCCACTGGGCTGCACTGGTGTAGATGATCCAAACATCTTCTGTAAAAAAAAACAACAACTGCATACGTACATCAAGACCCCCCAGCCAACAAATTCCAGAGGTTGGATCCACACCCAAAAGAATGAGCGTCCAGAAGGCCAGGGGGTCCGTTGAGGAGGACACACTGACTTCAGGATGGTCCTTATGTTTATGGTGGATATATTTCTGGAGATCAGTTCCTCAGACGTTTTGATTGCAAATAATCTTTGTGTGACTAATACTGATCGATCCTGTTAGCTGAAGCTCAATGCTGTCTCCAGTTAGTCTTCACTTTCAGCACTTTTGTCCCCACTAAGTTGGGTCTGGCGGTTCCTTGGAGCGTAGAACTATCGGGTCACCTGAAAGAGAGAACAAGGAAGAATTTAGGTTTGACATTTTGCTAGATTCTCACTATACACACCTGCACCTGTGTTTACCAGCGCCCCAAAATATTAATCACTATGAACTATATGGCTCCATTTTGTACAGAAGAAGAAGTCGTCTGATTTTCCATCTCTGTTAGTACAGAATTCATTAATGCTTGACATTTATCTGCACAGACGACTTGTCCTGGCCGCTGATGGGCATGGTCCGCTGGAGCCGTGGGTGAAACAGTTGGCGCCCAAGCAAACTCATTCATTTAGAACTTGGCACCGTGCCTTCCAAGTTGGCACAGAGGGACGACTGAGGAGAGTGGCATGGCACGATGCCCGATACTTGATCCACCCTCTCAGTCTTCCTCTTTCCCGGTGTCTCTTTTAGTTTTGGCAAGGTTTATGTTGCAAGAGTTGTGCTGGCATAGAATGAACAGTTACCATGCTGACCGATCATTATAAACATCTATAACTGATCAAAGCAGCTCTTTTATATTCTTACAAACCTGCACTGTAGGTCCTTGGAATGTGTAAGATCTCCAGCTTTTTTCTTTTGATTCCTACTTTTTTTTAATGCAACGTATCATTTGCATGCAAGCTCACTTATTAATCTTGGTTAAAAGTTTTGATCAGCATGTGGTCCAATTCGGAATACTCAGAGAAGTGAGTTCACTTTAAAACATTTCAGATGGAGTTAAAAAGCTGAAGGTTCAATGCAAAAGGTCTTATTCTAAGCACAGTTGCATGTGTAATGAGAATTAATGTGTTTGTGTGGGTTTATGTAGCTATACTTTTATAAGACCTGATAAAACCTCTAGGGATGTTCTCAAAGGTAAAAATGATTAATAATGTTGTTTTTCATAGTAAAAGACAATATACATGCTGTAATGCAACTCAAAAGAAAATGTGAGCGCTGCCATGAGGCTGTAGGGTATTTGGGTGGTTTTCAGTGTGTTGCTATGCAGGTGTTGCATATGCAGAATGTTGCTAGCTGGCTGCTTACGGGCCCAAGCCAAAAGAGACACAAGTCTTTATGATATTTTTCACTTTGGGTCAGATTTTGTCTACATTATGGGAACAAAATCTCCTGACATAGAGACAGATAGAATGTGTGTGTATGTGTAAGAGACAAAGATCTAACAGAGGGCTGTGTGTGTGTGTGCATGGTCCAAAGTTAGAACTCATTTTAACACACACACTTCCTTTTATTCCTTAGGCCTTTTTTCATTTATATATGAAGACTTCAATACATCTAAAGAAACATCACACACCTTCAGAAACACATCATCACACACATGTAGGTTCACATGAATTCACTGTGATGAAATATGGATCAGTGTTATGTGTGCATTTTGCGATACAAGAGGTATGATGGCACAGAATAGATTGTCAGTCATTGACCAAACCAGACCCTTTCTTCTCTTACTCTTCTGTTCTCTAGTTATTTTAATATGTTATAGAACTCTTTTAAAAATAACTTAAATCACCATGACTCTCATTTTTACAGTAATGGATTAAACATCTCTAGAAAAGTCTCCATGTATTGTTCTCTACTATAAAACAGAGCAGAGGCTAAGTAAGTCTAGTGAATATATATCTGTCAAAACTTTTAATTGGAAAAGTTTCAATATTCACAAACTGCAGTGTATTAAAAAATACATACTTTACCGGTTAATTTTGTAAGAATAATAATATATGTAGTTGTGTGTGCATAATTGGATTGCCAGTCCTGGATATGTCCTTTCCAGCAGAGTCCAAAATTAACTTTCTGTCACAGCTATCAGTTGTCTGGTAAATTGACCAAATGTTCCAGAAATACATGTAATGCATTTCTTACCGGCCTTTAATATGCATCACGCATTAGGCTAGTAAAATATAAAATAACCTAACGCATAGTGCATTTTTTGTTCCTAAAGTAAAACATTTTAAAACTGTTTTCCTCATTTTCCACTTGGCAAGATTTCATTTTGTACCCTGCTCTCCAGCCACTAGAGATCAGAATAAACGTTGACATCAAGTCTTCTGGTCACTTCATTTTATTTACTTCTTTGTTCTGCCTTTGACTTTTTCTGTTGAGAACAGTCTCAGTCAGTCACTTCACATCTGTCACTCATAACATAAGTGCTTGTGTGTTTGTTGCTGTGCTTGTCTCTCTCTTTCTCTGTCTCCGTCTCTCTTTGTCAAAATTCAAGAAGCTTTATTGGCAGGATAAAAAGGGGTTGTCTCTGTTTCTCTGTTTTGCTCTTCTTTTTTTTTTCTAAATCAGGCTGTACTGTGTTTGATGTCAGTTCCAACAAACTTCAGACTCTCTCCACATGAACTCTAAGGTATGGTAGCGCTTGTTCACAACAACAGGAATTAGGTCACTGAGAGAAGGAAAAACAGGCTTTGTTCCAAAATCTAGTGTGCTGCCTATCTAGACCATATTTTAAATTTGGCCAACAAAATGAGATAATGTAATGCTTAGTCATTTAGAAATGGGAGTTTAAATGACCCTGACAGCTTTGAAAGTTACGGCATACCACACAAGGACGGTCCTCTTGTTTTGAGGTGTGTGTGTGTGTGTGAGCGAGTGTATACTAACCTTGGTGGTCTTCACCTTGTTTCCTGTGCTGCAGCTCCAGCCTGTGAGGTCGGGCAGGACTTTACACTCCTCACCATCCAAACACGGCTGCATCTGACACCACCACTTCTGAGCTACTATAGATGCTACACACACATCACAGGGAACATGAACAAGTACACTAAGGTTAGTACAAACATCTCACTTCCACTAAGTATAGGGGTCATATCATAGGATGGGAAGAAACAAAACAGGCAAACTGTTGTCTTGTTCCTGGATGGGTGTAGCACCTACAACTCTGCATATCCTTTAGAAGAATCTCACCGTTGGAAATATATAGGTCCCAAACCATTTCAGTGCACACTGTCTTTTCACTAGGGATGTGCCTGAATCAGAATACCGTGTTCGGAAATGAAATGACTTGTACTATGGAACCCCTAAAGTGAATAAATACGAGATGGGAGGAAAAATATATTTCAGTGCTTTCTCTCGCAATTATATCGGTGGGTAATTTATACTGTATATGTAACTGCGGACATCAGGGAGCCGCTATTAATATGTGGGGCATTGAAATTGATTTTGAGCGTGCTCGCTTTTTACTTTCACTTTCGAGATTCACAGATCATTAACAGCTGGTCTATGTGCTAATACAGTGCATGAGGTTGGACATCCAAACGCTCACCTATTATTCAGTGACCTCAAATATGGCTTTTTATTTAAAAGATATATGTAGTTGCAACTTTACATTGCACCTCAATCTAATGTTAACCTAGAAAAATGTGCGCTATTCAAGTGTTTGTGTGGAGTGCGGAAGCTGAACAGTAGACAGATGCACCAGTGCAGTCACTTGGTCTTAAAATACTCCATCATTTTTGGTTACACAGATAATAGTAATACATCTTGCGAATCTGTAAAGACTCTATGTTTATTGTGTGCACTCACAATACAACTAAACATTGCGCTTTTGTAAAATAATTAAAGCTAACAGGATGTGCCGTCTCGGTCTCTGTGAACTTGAGTGGGAAACTACGTGTATACGTGCCGTTCAGACCTGAAAAAGTATATCTACAGAGAATGAAATGTCTACTTTCAAATGAACCAATTCAAATAGAAAAAAATACTGTCAGATTATGTAATTCGTATAAAACATACTATACAGGCACATCCACTATTGCGGAGAAGACGAGTCAGTATCACTGACTTTATCTCTTAAGCCAAGAACAAAGAAAGCACTAGTTTCAATACATTATTAAAACGTTAACATAGTCTCCTTGCTGTTTTTCCCTGACACATTCATAATTATATTATATGTGCCGGTGCACTGTGGCAAGCTTTCTTTGCGTGTGCTTAAGCTCGTATTAGGTTATGTAAGCAATGAAGGGCTTATTATTATGATTTATACTAATAGTCGTCTAATGCTTGAACCACAACCAGTCGACTAGAAAAATCTTTAGTCAAGGGCAGCCCTAGTGTACACTTTCGTGCGGCAGTTCTTACCAGCGATGGGCAGTATGGGCTTAAAAATTATCATGATCATTTCTGGTATTATTGTGATAACGATGTCAGTGACGATAATTCCGGGAATCCTATTTCTTTTGAGAAAAGTATTATTATAAGGATAAAGTATATTTATAATGCAATGCTAATCGCTATAGCTTTTATAATATTATAAAATAGTATGATTTCTGCCTCATTCTGATCGTCTGATCGCGAAATGTTATTTCAAACACTCGACTATGTAATGTAGTTAA
>JAHKKF010524545.1:0-11866 GCA_019740295.1 Labeo calbasu | reverse complement strand
AGTAATATTGTGAAATATTATTACGATGTAAAATAACATTTTTCTATTTTAATATACATTAAAATCTAAGCTGAATTTTCAGCATCATTACTAGAGTCTTCAGTGTCACACAAGCCTTTAGAAATCATTCTGATATGCTGATTTATTATCAGTAGCCTACTAAGAACAGTTGTGCTGCTTAATATTTTTTTTTGGAACCAGGATTCTTTGATGAATTCAAAGTTAAAGAGAATAGCATTTATTTAAAATAGAAATAATTTCTAACAATATCCACTACCGTTCACTACCGTTTTTTTTTTTAAGAAATTACTATTTTATTCAGCAAGGATGTGTTAAATTAATAAAAACTGATAGCAAAGACTTGTATTGTTAGAAAAGATTTATATTTTGAATAAATGCTGTTCTTTTTAACATTTTATTCATCAAAGAATCCTGAAAAAGTAACACAGGTTCTAAAAAAATATTGATAATTCTAATAATAAATCAGCATATTAGAATGATTTCTGAAGGATCATGTGACACTTAAGACTGGAGTAATAGCTGATGAAAATTCAGCTTTGCATCACAGGAATAAATTATATTTTAAAGTATATTAAAATAGAAACCATTATTTTATATTGTAATAACATTTCAGAGTATTTCTTTTTTCTTTTTTTTTTTCTTTTTTTTTTGATCAAATAAATGCAGCCTTGATGAGCATAAGAGACTTTAAAAAAAAAAAAAAAAAAAAAAACATTACCAAACTTTTGAACGGCAGTGTACAGAGGGATAAATATTAGTGTAATTTTTAACATGCACTACATGCATTTCAATCCTATCTTCTCGAGAGAAAATTCCCTGATCTTCAGTTTTCCTCTGCTGAGTGGCTCTGTCCCATCAAGCTTAAGATAGCCTGCTTACATCAGCCAGAGCATCCTTGGCAACCATTATATTTCTCCAGGGTCTTCATTTAAAACTATCAACCACAAATTGCTCCCAAAGCTGGCAGTGATGAGTATTTTCAGATTTTCAGCAGAGTCCTTATGTTTTTTCATGTACAATACATGTTTTGCATTTGGATGTGACATGTAGAGGGTATTGTGAATTTAATAGCTTGTGCTATTTTCATAAGACGCCAATTTAATCTGAATAGTCTATTATTCAGAATAGTGGCAGGCAAAAAGAGATTTCATTTCCCTTCCAGTGAAGTGGTTACTATTTTTGTAGTGAGTGTCATACTTGAATGGCCTTTCCACATGGTTTGTGGATCACTGAATGAATTATGTATTTTCATGTCATAGGAAGTCTTTTGATGCTAGTGGAGAGCCTCTCTTAATGTCACTAGAAATGAAAGCAAAGCTGAGAGCTTTGAGTGGAAAGTGGACCTCAATCACAGTCCAATCAGTGGAGGGCAGAACCGGCTTCTTTACATTACAATTTGATGATTCTATTGTTTTCTATTTAGTACTGACCTGAATAACATATTTCACATAAGACGTTTACATATAGTCCACCAGAGAAAATGATAGCTGAATTTATAAAAATTATCTCGTTCAAAAGTTTACACACACTTGATTTTTAATACTGTTGCATACAAATCCCTCAGTTGTCCTCAGTATGAAAAGATGGATCTCAAAATTATTTTTTATAAATTCAACTATTATTTTCTCTTGTGGACTATATGTAAATGTCTTTTATGTGAAACATCTTATATGCATCAGTATTAAATAAAAATAACATGCATTTTGTATGATCCCTCTTATTTTGGTAAAATAATTAACATGTTGCAGATTCTTCAAGGTGTATGTAAACTTTTGGCCTCAACTGTACATTAAAATGTATTGTTGCCTCAGGTTTTTGTCTATGGAATGAAAGTCAGAAGGGTCTAAAACAAAGACACTTTACGAAATTATATTTGTGTTCTACAAAAGAAAAACAGTCATACAGTTTCAGAACAACACAAGGATGAGGAAATTATGCATAATTATAATTTTTGAGTAAACTATCCTCTTAAGAATAGTAATTTATTCAATAAACAAAAGAAACATTGCTGGATCCTGGCAAATATGACGTATTTCTCAAGGTTGCATCTCTGTGCTAATATTTAGGTCATCATTGTGCCTGAATACCAATCCTGACAGCTGTCATGTGAGGCTTTTGTTTAGAACAAAGAAAAGCATGTCAATGCTTTCTCTATTGCAACCAAAACATAACTCATGCAAAATGTATATCTACTAATATCGTATCAAACGTTTCTCTCCTCATAAAAAAGGCATTTCTGTTTCTCTTACAGAAAAACCATGAGCTTCTTTTCAACGTTTTCTTTTGTCTCTGAAATAAAGCCCAGCCACAAGCGTTTCTCATCCAGTAGAGGGCGGAATCGTTCTGATAATTGGGTTTGTGCACCCCACGTTTAAGGTGATGTCCTACAGTTGGCAGCGTGCTTGGCAATTACGTTTATCTGCCGGTCGAAGTGACCAGTGTGAAGCAGCCTGTGTAAGGACACCGAGTCAGCGTTGGCTTTGGACAGAGGAAATGACATAATGACCCTCTGAAGTCCCTGCCTACGTTCCAGTGCTCTTCGCGCAGCGTCTTGGTGCCGGGGTGTGGTCTCATATTCCGTCCACCAACGCTGGAATCTCTCTCAGCCTATTTTGCCCAACTTAAAACATCCTTCAGATTCACATCTCTCATGCGCTCCGTAATTAGTTCCATATGATGAGACGGATGCTCTACTACTACTACTACTACTACTAACCGCGCAAGGGAAAAAAGGTAATTTTTGTCTTCTGATGAAAGATAAAGTAGTTCTTTGTATGCGATACAAATCGCCTAACGTGCACGAGTTTTACTCGTTTTCAATGGCTGTCTGTTCACTCCTGATGCTTGTGATAACATAGCGAAACATTTCAGTGAAACACTGAAATAACCAGAAGAGAAAGATTTATCTGCTACTGTAGCAAATATATCGTGAATGTAAGTCAGATGTTATTAACTAAATCTGTACTTTAGAAAAACAAAGCGACATTTTTGTTGGCGAATTGACAGCTGTACCTGCCGGTGAGTGTGAAGTTTACATCAGGTTGAACTTGTTGTCCAAACAAGGCGCACCCTTTAGTGTAAACCTAGTAACGTTACAGATTGGTCGTTTCTCTCCATGTTATTGAAAGAATCTTTTCAGTGAACAAACATTTCTAGCACTGACTCATATTTTCAGTTCTCTCGCTTTTGAAGCGTGTGACTGTTGGATAATTCGTGGACTGACTATAACACGAACCAATAGATTTCGAGAATGATTCTGAATGAGCCTTTTATTGGTTGAAAGTACTGAACGAACACGCCCCTTCACTAGCTCATCCATATATCAAATAAATGAGGAATCTCATTCTTAAACTAGAAATCATTTATTTTGTAAAATAGTTGTATTAATTATATAAGGATGTTTTGCCGACAGAACAATGGTGGTGTGGCTTTCTGAATCAGCTTAGTGTTTCTAAAGGACTCATGGATTTTTTTTGTGTTATTTTGATATGTTCCTTGAGGTTTACTTATAATGTTAATAAAGCTTTTTGCACAAAAACAAAAAAACACATAAATATGTGGAAAAATTGTTTTCAACCCTCATTCTGAACCTTTGTCTGAAACAACCTGTTTTAAGGGGCGTGTCCTTTAAGGCTTGTCTGGAATCTGACACTACTATGATTGGCTAACGTCATTGCATAGGAAACAATATCAACACGCCCTCACTATTGCATGTTAATGTTTTGACAACGTGATCAAAAAAACGGTCGTTTCCAGACAAAGCATTATGAAATCATTTACTTACCGTTTGTAATGCAGCTGCAGTCAGATCTAGTAACGCTTCATCTTTCATCAAAGGTTTCTTTGTGAACTCTCAATGACACTGTGCTTTGTTTACAAAAGAAAATGCTCTATTCGATCCTCGGACACAATCCGGGATGCCATTTAAAATAAACTATCCACTTGTTCCCTATGCTGGGATCCTTCTGATATCTGTACAAAGATGTGAAAGAGCTGTTTAAACTAAACATGTCAAAGCGAACATTCTTCACTCCATTTGTCCTATTGACTACAGACTCAAGCACATGGGCTGTGTCAGAAAGCGAACGTTTATCTTTTTACTATATCCAGTATAGACAAGATTTCTATTTGCTTTTGACACAACGCGACACTTGTGGGCGGGGCCTATGGTGAGAAGATGACAATTTGTTGATGCCTTGCTGTGGAGGCAGTGTTTATGCAAATGTTTGTGCCTGGGTGACGTCATCTTGCACCTCAGATCCAAACGAGCCATTTTTGGAGCTTGTTTAAATAAATGCTTTGTTTATAATGAGGAGGAGGTTTTAAGATATGAAACTTGCAGGATGTTTTAATGGTACAAAGACCTCTTATATGCCAAAAGATCAAGGCAAAACAGTGTTCAGACTCACTTGTAATGCTGAAGAATCACTTGTTGCCAGGTATTTGCTAAACAAGAGAACTTGCAGAAAGTGAACTGAACTATTCAGTGAACTGATGCAAATGATTCAAGTAACTATTGAATCAAAACCATCTTGTCTAATGCAAATAGATTTTACATTTTATCAGCCTAGAAGTAATCTGGTTCATTTCTACACGCATGACTGGTAACACTATTTGATTTAAGTAAAAGTTCATACTTTTTTTCTGTAACCACTAGCAGAGATAATGCTGATAACATTGCACCCTCAGACTGAATGTGTTTATGCCAAAACACACAGTAGACACACTGCTACATAAGTAACACTGTGACATGTCTGTTTCAGCCTTTGCCCTGTGTCCTGAGAGACTTTCACGTGTATGAGCTGACAGTAATGATAGGGACAGGTCTCATCTTGCTCTTTGTGCTAGCTAATGGTCTTCTCAGTTCTCTCATAAACATTGCTCTTAAAAGAACTAGTTTTTCTTGAAAAGGGCGCATCCCACACAGTAATAAATAAGCACATTCTTCACAAAGATGTGAAGCGTCTGGTTAATAGGTGGACTCATTGGCTTAATGATCCGGTCGCACGGGTTCTTGAGTCAGAATGGACAACTTTTATGATGATCTTTTTGTTTGTTTTGGTGTTTTATAGTCACTATGAACCCGAAGACTCTTTGAAATGTCTCATTTTTTTGTTCCACTGAAAAAAACAACAGCTTATTGGTTTGGAACAACATGAAGGAGAATAAATAATGACAATTTTTCATTTTTAAGTGAGCTATTCAGAATCACACAAAGAGCCTTTGGGAAATGTAGAAGTTTGCAAAACCACAGTGTATAAAATATAATAATTAAAGAACTATTAATCATTTTTTCACGACATTCATGTGGGTTGATTTGCAAAAAGGAATGGGGGGAAAAACCCTGAACTTTATGCCTCTTTGCTGCAACCATGCTATTTGAATATTGGCTCAGGTAGATTTTCATATTTCACATACAGTTTTTTACATGTGCAACAAATCTTGGGAGGTGCTTTCCATCTTTATTTATAAAAACTGTTGTTCTGGTTAACATGATACGGCTGCCAAAGTTATTCATTCTTATCTTTATCTCTCTCTGCAGAGGATTTAGTGGAGACAGGGGGAAGTCAAGACTACATGATAAGGATGGGAATCCTTCAAGTGCTGAAAACTCAGTTTCTGTGCCATCTCATCATCTGTTATGTGTTCCTAGTCAGTGGAATTATTATCAACCTGGTGCAGCTTTGTACTCTACCACTGTGGCCCATTAACAAGCAGCTTGCACGCAAGATCAACTGCAGATTGGGTTATTCCATTTCTAGTCGTAAGTTCTGCAAGCTGTCACGTAGGCTCACATCTTCCAAAGAAAGATACTGACATAACCACCATGATGCAACAAGTTTCCAGTGCTTATTTTGTCTGCACTAAAAACAAAGTACTGCATGATGTGCCAAAATCACATAACAATAGTAACAAAATAAAAAGTGGTCAGTAATATTTGTCAGTCATGGAGATCAGGTTTGTTTAGGACAGATTGCATTGTACTAGGATTGTATTGTAGGATGCACAAACCATTATTTCCTGTTTGAAAACCTCAGATGTTGCGCTGAGGGTAACAAAACAGGAAGTTTGTATTTTTGAATATTGCAAATCTCTCTAACATCTATTTACATACATACAAAGATGATGAACTTGTTAGACTACTACACCTTCATTAATATGTAAATGCATTTTGCATTATGACTATATGCCTCATAATCTGTTTTTTTTTCTGTTTGTTCAGAATTGGTGGCATTGTTGGAGTGGTGGTCCGGGACAGAATGCACACTTTACACAGATCCAGAAAGCTATAAATTATATGGCAAAGAAAACGCTATTGTTGTCCTCAATCATAACTTTGAGATCGATTTTATGACCGGCTGGACCTTCTGCGAGAGATTTGGCGTTTTAGGGGTAAGACAACAAATACAGTTATATAAAAAAACGTAACTTTCTTACAACATAACTAGTGTGTAAGTGAAAGTGGTTCTTAATTTGTAGAAATACTGATTTTTAAAGTGACAGTTCTCCCAAAAATAAAAATTCTGTCATTAATTACTCACCCTCATGTCGTTCCAAACCTGTAAGAACTTTGATCATCATCTTAACACAAATTAAGATATTTTTGATGAAATCCAAAAGCTTTCTGACCCTGCGTAGACAGCAAAGCAACTACTATGTTCAAGGCCCAGAAAGGTAGTAAGGACATCAATAAAAGTATTCTTGTAGCTTCATAACATTACAGTTGAACCACTGATGTCGCATGGACTATTTTAATGATGTCCTTACTACCTTTCTGGGGCTTGAACGTGGTAGTTGCGTTGCTGTCTATGCAGAGTCAGAGCTCCTGGATTTCATTAAAAATATCTTCATTTGTGTTCTGAAGCTGAACAAAGGTCTTGCGTGTTTGGAACGACATGGGGGTGAGTAATTAATGACAGAATTTTCATTTTTGGGTGAACTGTCCCTTTAAGACTTAGTATTGTCATGATGCAAATTTATTGTGGTACTGTCACACAACGGCTTTCATCATATTTTGTTTTCAGAGCTCAAAGGTGTTGGCAAAAAAGGAACTTTCCTTTGTTCCTGTGATTGGCTGGATGTGGTACTTCCTAGAGATTGTCTTCTGCAAACGGAAATGGGAAGAGGATCGCAAGACAGTAGTGGAAAGCCTGCAGAACCTTCGGGATTATCCAGAAAACTTTTGGGTAAATTTGTGAAATCTCATTGCACATTTTTCTTTTGGTGATTTTACTAGATGTCAGATTTCGCTATTCCTTTATTTTAAACACAATTAGTTAAAGGAATAGTTAACTGGTTCACATAAAAATAAATATTCTGTCATGATTTACTGACCCTCATGTTCCAAAGCTTGTCTGTGGAACAAAAAAAGGGAGAATTTTTGAAAAATATGTCATGTCACGAAAGTTTGTTTTTGGTCCAAAAAAGCACCATGAAAGTAGTGGTAATAAATTTGTTATTCACTAAAAGAAGAGTCAGTTTTTTGGGTGAACTATTCCCTTAACAAATTCACTACAGTTCAGGTTCTCAATGCCGTGTTGTTACCTGAATGATCCACAGCTGTGTTTTTTCTTTTTTTTAAGTGATAGTTGTTCACAAATTCTTTGGTTTTTCAGCATTTTTGTGTATTTGAACTCTTTCCAACAATGACTGTATGATTTTGAGATCCATCTTTTCACACTGAGGACAACTGAGGTACTCATATTCAACTATTACAGAAGGTTCAAATGCTCACTGATGCTCCAGAAGAAAAAACGATGCATTAAGAGCCGGGGGTGTAAACTTTTGAACGGAATGAGAATGTGTACATTTTTCTTATTTGGAAAGGGTCGTTGTTGGAAAGGGTTCAAATACACACAAAATGCTGAAAAACCAAATAATTTATGGAACCTGAAAAATTTTTCTAAAGAACAGCAGGCAGTTTAACTTAAAAAAAGGATAAAAAAAGCACTCATGAACAGACATCACTAAATAAAAAAAAAAACACAGCTGTGGATCATTCAGGTAATAACACAGTATTAAGTAACACAGTGTACAAGTGTATGTAAACTTTTGAATGTGGTCATTTTTATAAATTCAACTAATATTTTCTTTTGTGGACTATATTTAAACATCTTTTATGTGAAATATCAGTACTAAATAATATATAACATGCATTTTGTATGATCCCTCTTATATAGGTAAAATAATTAACATTTTGCAGATTCTGCAAAGTGTATGTAAACTTTTTACATCAACTGTATATCCTGTATTTAAACATTTCTGTTTCCTCCTGTGGTTCTTGTACATTTTTATGATGTGTCTATAGTTCCTGCTGCACTGTGAGGGGACACGATTCACAGAAAAGAAGCACAAGATTAGTATGGAGGTGGCAGAGAAGAAAGGTCTACCCAAACTCAAATACCACCTTCTACCTCGGACCAAGGGCTTTTGTGTCACGGCCCAGAACCTCAGGGGAACGGGTGAGACCTTCTTGGCCTTTAAGTAATGATGAACCTGTAGTGACAATGCTTTCATTGATCTTCCAGTGAGTTTAGGGGAATCACTGTGTTGATGTTTTTCAAATTAAATACTTTTGGCCAATGTAGCCCATAACAATTTGGTTCGCTGACTTGGTTTGTGTCTCCTCTGTAGTTACTGCTGTGTACGATTCTACACTTAATTTCAGAAACAACGAAATGCCAACTTTACTAGGGGTGCTCAACGGGAAAAAGTACCATGCTGATTTATATGTGAGGTAGGAATGAAAGAAAAAAAAAATCATCTTCACATTAACCTTTGGCAATATTTAACAGCCTGTTGTTTATTAAATGCACTGTGACAATGTTTCCTGGTGTAACAAAGTTCAACATGCAGTCTGCATCATCCAATCATTTATAAATGTTTTGGTTTATTGACTTGCTATATGAATCATCGTCAGTTGCAAGATCAAGATAAACCTTCATGACTTTTCTTGTGTGCCTGTTAGGCGGATTCCTCTGGACACAATCCCAGAGGACGAGTCTGAATGTGCAGCCTGGCTTCACAAACTCTATCAGGAGAAAGTAAGTGCCTACCTGCCTTAAGTGGAGGTGTTTTTGTGCTGGTCAGTGCTATTTTAGTATAGTACCGTATGCATTAAAATAAAGCGCGTAGCGCCAAACCCTATTGTAATTGTTAGAATGGTCGTGGATCAGCGATCTCCATGTAAAATTGATTGTGCAGACCAAACCGTAAGTCATAGAGACTTGAAACTTGGAGGGATGGTAGTACTCACACCGCCTACAACATGACCAAGGCTCGCCCAAATCGGCCTGACGGGGGCGCTACAGCTAACAAAAGTATGAAATCGCTCATAACTCCTAAACCGTGTGTCTTATGTCGTTGGAATCCTTGGCTCATGGCGGACAAAACGCATGTCTCAGATTGAGTTGTGAGCCTGGCGAAATTTTTGGGTATTACGCATTTTTTGAAAAACCTACTTTTGCAAACTAGTCCTAGGTTTTTCGCCCAATCGGAGCCAAACCAGTGCACAGTGCTAGATTCTCAAAAAACATGGCCACCATTGGACGACAAAGTTTGAGCACCTTTTAGACAAGGTTAACGGAGGCCGATCGGAACGAAACTCAGTGGGCCTGTTCGACTCACGCCTCCAAAGGTCTGAGAGAAATTTGAAAGAAGTCAGCCACTGGGGGGGGGCGATATCGCATATTTTTTTTTTTTTTTTTTTTTTACGGGCGTTCATGATTGTTCGTTGCATGTTTTTTTTTTTGCACATACACATGATATTCATACGATAAACCTCCTCATNCCTCCAAAGGTCTGAGAGAAATTTGAAAGAAGTCAGCCACTGGGGGGGGGGCGATATCGCATATTTTTTTTTTTTTTTTTTTTTACGGGCGTTCATGATTGTTCGTTGCATGTTTTTTTTTTTGCACATACACATGATATTCATACGATAAACCTCCTCATTCCAGACAACGTTGCCTATAGAACTACTGCTCTCAATCATATTGTTTGTTAAATGATTGTGATGTCAAAAAACTACTTTTGTGAACTAGTCCTAGGTTTTTTGCTTAAAAAAGCACTAAAGTACAATTCTCTGGACTCTCTAGGTCAATAATTATCAAAAAATGTTGAAATTTACCTTTTGGGAGGCTATAACGGGGTCTTTAGAAAAGGGGCCTGTCCCAATTTACCCAAAATCCTACAAAGCCTAAAGCAAAACTTCACGAAACCTGGTGTTCACATATGACAGGTAATTCTAAACAAGCATGCAGAATTTTAAGGAGATCGGACCACAGCTGGCGCTATAACAGTCATAAATGTTTATAAACATAATATTTCTAGTGTAAATTACCTGGATTTGCCAAAAATGCTTTTTTAAATCATTGATTTAAGTGGTTACAGGCTTGCTAAATGTCTTTTTTAATGTCCGCTTAAATGCCTTAAAGCACTTGAATCCTGGTAATTGTTGCTTGCAGCTATAACTTATTTGAGTCATTTTAATTTGTTCCATTTATCTTTTTTTATGTATATATTTCTATATAGCTTTTATTTTAGTTTCTGTACTTAAACAAAAATTAAAACCGAAGTGAAATAAATTATTTTTCTTCTAATGTGTATATATTATTTCTGCTTTATAAAGAAAAGATTTTAATAGTTTTAGTTGTAGTTACCACTGGTGCTGCTATTAGCCTATCAATAGTAGAAAAAGGTGGGCACTGAGTAATTTTTGTTGCAAATCTCACACAGGATGAATTCCAAGAGCATTACAGACAGACAGGACGTTTTCCGGGTCCTATTACAAGTCCTCCTCGCCGACCTTGGGCCCTGCTGAACTGGCTCTTCTGGGTTTGTTTGCTGGTCTACCCTCTCTGCATGTTACTGCTGCAACTGCTGCTATCAGGATCCACCTTCACTGTCATCTGTACATTTGTCTTCTGCATAGCAGGTACTTGGGATAAGGACAAGGGCATCAATTTCCTATTGATTGTAATTTAAACTGGTGTAACTAATAGCAAAATAATAAGATTGCAGCAGATGATCTTTTTTTGTCATGAAGCAACAAGGAATTATATACTGCTGCTATTTTCCTCCAATCTGTTTTTGTCGAAAAATAAAAATATAACGGAGGCCAATTAGGTGCTAGAGAAGTAAGTATATCAACCACTTCTATCTGGATTTACTGCATGCTGGTCAATTCATAAGCGCATGGATAAATGAATGACACATTTTAATGCATTTAAAAATGCCCTTAATTATCACAGCATGTGAGAACAGGATTAAAGATTCATTTCAGATGTAAAAGTTTCATCTAAACACTAAATGCACACAAAGCAAATCCTGAACTACATGATTCAGATATACTGTGAGAAATCATGTATCTACTAGATATTGTTTAAATGAAGCTTTCATTTCAGCCTTTCATTTCTCTTTTACTTAGTACAGGGTTCCCACATCTATTGACCACGATTACTGGAAAAAAACTATTTTTAAAAATGAATTTATAGAGTAATTTCTAGTGGATGATGACCAAGCATAACTAGATCCATATTGTTTTAGCATTTACAAATTTCTTTGACTTTTCCAAGCCTAAAATGTAAAGTTAAAAATTCCCTTATATTTCTAGGTTTTCCATGTCCGTGGGAACCCTGTTAGTATTATGATCTAATGCAGTGGTTCTCAGCCTTTTTGACTCTAACACAGCAATTGTCCAACACAATATTTATAGGCTATTTGTAGTATTTCTGATGTAATTATAACAAACCTGCTAGTTTACAAACATCAGTTTCAGTAACTGTTATTCAGTAAAAACTATGGAAGCCTGTTTGTCACTGAATAAAAATGGTTTTGCAAAGTTTTA
>JAHKKF010524544.1:0-11235 GCA_019740295.1 Labeo calbasu | reverse complement strand
ATCCCTCTGACTCCGCCTTGGTCTGTTGTGGACCATCCGCCGCTTCGGGACTCCACTCTTCCGGCTGCGCCTCGTCTCTCCGTCCCTCTGGCTCTTTCAGGCTCCTCCTTCCATCCAGCTCCACCTTGGTCCTCTGTCACTCTGGCTCCAGATCCTCGCCTTCCCCGCCTTCACCTCCGTCGCCGAAGCCATTTGCTCCACCTTGGCCTTCCGGATCCTCTGCATCACCCTGGCTCATCGGCTCTGCATCTCCGCCCTGGTCTCCTCTCCTACCTGCTCCGGTGCCATCGGTCAGCCTCCTGGAGTCATCAGCCCTTCCTCCACCATGGCTCCACCCTCCGTCGGCACCAACATGGGTCGCCTTTATGACTGTGGCCTGGGTCCCGCCTGTCTCTTACTACTCCAAGGCCCTCATGTCTTCTCCCTGGCTCCTCCCTCCATCTGATCTGCCTTTGCTCCGTCTGTCATCATCCTGGCATCTCCCTCTGACTGGTCCGCGTGGTTCCTCCGGATTCACCTGTGGGTCCTCCTTCTGTCATCACCGCCTTGGTTGTCTGCCTGCCTTTTGCCGTCCCCTGTCACCATCCCACATCCACTCCTTTGTCCTCCTTCTATCCCCCTCCGTCCCTCCCCTTTTGGTGTTTCATTTCGACGCAAGGTCACGCCTGGCCGGAGGGGGGAGTACTGTCACAGCTATGTTCAGTACCTCTCAGTTATCATGGATTTTAAGTTTGTTTCCCCCACGTGTTCCCTGACCCACTTTCTGTCTCCCCTTCATTGTGTAGTTTGATTCACCTGTGTCTTATTGATTATCCTCATTTGCTTTACTATTTAAGTTCTATTCTGTTCACCCTTTGTCTGGTGTTGAACGTCTATTGTATATGTGTGTCACCATTTGGATTTACCTTTTTGTGGATTAATTAAAGACTATTTGACTTCATCTTCTTTGTGCGTGTTTACTCGACACCGTAACGGGACACATGGACTGTAGAGTTACTTTTTGCTCAGTAATTATTAGGAAATGACCTCAAGCTAGCTGTTACCTTTCCCTTGAAGATCATGCCAGGTCTGTATGTATCTAGTGTGTCCTCAAAGCGAACACTGACATAATCATGGATAATCACAGCTGAGGTAGATCCCTGCATAGTTATCCCTAGAGGAACATAAGATCATCTTTTATTACTCTATTTTGGATAATAAAAATGGACAACAGCTGTTTGTTTTACACTCTCACCTGTTCCAGACTCATCAACGTTACAATTCACTTGGAAAGATCCTCTTGAAGACAAGCCAAATTCTGTCACATTTATCAACTGAGACCCACAGCCAGTCTTGCCAGTCTAAATGAATAAGAATGAAATGAAAACAGTAACTGAGACTTCTAAAATATGTTGTAATATGGACCCATATATATAAACAATATACTATGCTATATACTATATACTATGCATACAGAATAGCAGCTTTTGCAGAGCATTTGCTGTTTATAAAACAGAATTATCAGAAAAGCTGTTTACCAAGAAATTGCAAAGAAAGAATCTCTGACATTTCTTAGAATTGGGACCTTATGATATATAAAGGTGTTTAGAGGATAAATGCTAATTCAGTGTTTTTAAGATTACAGGGCTAAAAAGTAATAGTTTTGTGCTTGTAGAGTGTAACACACCATCATTGAATATTCCTTGCATACGTCACGCATGTTAGGGAAACCAGGTCTGAAATAATAGTAATTATAGCTCTGCACACACACTTTAGCATTCACAGACCCCAGCACAGGCTTGCCATAAGTGTATCTAAAAAGTGAAAAAAGTATTTTATCAGGCTGAAAATATCACTGAAGCACAGGAATGCACATAAAGAAATTCACATTATTCATTATAAATACTTACTTTGCACAAACTTTCAGAGTGACCTCTTTGTCCTTGTTGGTTATAACAGATGGAAAATCGATGTTCACTTCATATTTTGGAAGAACTAAAAGATACATGTGGAAATTTTTTTTTTTAAATTGTACACATTAAAAGCTGATTAGTATTAGACTGACAAAAGCTGAATCCTGATTCTGACCATATTCTTTAATTTCAAAGCCGTGTGATATTTGCTGGTCTTTATCGTCCCAAGCATTGATCATGTAGAAACCCTGAGCGGCTTCTGGAGACATGGAGTGGGACAGGTCCAAAATGCCAATTCTTGTGGTCCGATTTAACCACTGACCAATGCGATTTGAAAAAGGGTCCTAAAGAACAGTGGCGCATAATGAAAAAGCCTACAGTCGAATCAACCTGCATTAAAGTAAAGTAATAAACAATAAACAGGTCGTGGCTGCTTGAAGGATTTTACCTGGAGTTCTACAGTTCGAAACTGCAAGAGAAAGACAAGAGAAAGTCATTTCAGTTAGGTCAAAAGAACAATATATATCACTATATAAAATTTCCACCTAAATTAAATTAAATTTACCACTTGATTACGAGGCAAGAAATTGGAATCCAGGGATACAATGCGAAATTTAACTAGGGAAAAGAACATTTGAGACAGAATATTAACACATACAGTACAGTATGTAATACAGATTTACTCAAAGGCTCATATTAATAAGAACAAATGAATACTGACAAGTTTTTTGCAATAATTTACAAATAGATGTATTACTTGTTTGTCCAGGCTTGTAGATAGGCTTGTCTGACTGGATTAAAAGAAGATCTCTGGGGGGATTTATGACGATATTAGTGATTTTGTTCAGGGATGTATTGTTCCCACGGATTACGACATCAACGGATGCCACAGACTCCACAGTGACTACAGGGACCTGGAAGATACAATTCAAGAAAATATTGAGCCTATGACTCCACTTACAGATTGCAGACTATAGGTCTGAAAGCAACATCAAGACGGCAGTGATCGCTGAACAATTGAAAGACATATGCAAGATGAATGATAAAAGCACATTTTAGGGTTTTACTTTCAAATTAACTATATTTTATATCTCATTATGGATAGGCTCTTTAACCTTAATGTAAAATTATAAATGTTGTGCAGACATGATGTAGGAAATTGCCGTGACCTCCGTAACACAGCATTACAAGATTTACTGTACCAGTGTACTGTAAGTACAGGCGATTTCCTCTCTGTTCTGTTAAGCTGTACTGAGCATACCGACCTTAAAAGAGACACATTTGTAGTAATCCTTTTTAATGGAGGCCTGTTGCAAAATGGTCTGGTTGTGATTGTCAGTCCTCAAAGTTACAACTATAGACAGCGGTTCTTTGGGCTCATGGACATGTGCACAGAGATTCTCTTTGCTGCCACCCACCGCCTGGGAAGTGACTGTCACCAGGTATATGCTGAAAGAAGACAAAATTCAAAGAAATACATAACATAAATGCATAAACCATACAATGACAGTAACATCCATTTTTAGCATAAGTTTAGTGCTGCATGAGCATAGGGTTGTGTTGGGTTAATGCACAAGTGACTTGGGACTTCTTTAATTGTGCCTGGAGCCTTCATTGAGTGTCAGTGGTTGGTGCAGTAAAATTTTTTTGAATAATTATGAGTCGCTAAGTCATCATGGCTGCATTCATTTGATCAAAAATGCAATAAAAACAGTAATTAAATGGTTTTACAATTTAAAATAACTATTTTCTAGTTTAATATATTTTAAAATGTAATTCATTCCTGTGGTGGCGAAACTGAATTTTCAGAAGCCATTTCTGCAGTCTTGGGTGTCACATGATCCAAATCATTCTAATACGTGTGTGCTAATTTTTATCAATTATTTTTGGTGCTTGCTTGTTAAAATTAGTTCTTATTATCAACATTCAAAACATATTTTTCTAATTAATATTTTTGTGAAAAAATATACTGCATTTTTTTCAGGACTCTTAGATAAGCACAAAGTTGAAAAGAGCAGCTTTTATTGGAAACAGAAATCTTCTGTAACATAATAAATGGCACATACACTTTTGATAAACTTAATGTGTCTTTACTGAATAGAAGTATTAATTGCTTGAAAAAAAAATCTAAACCTTCTATTCCACAACTTTTAAACAAATATTAAGCAGTACTGTTTTTTCAACATTGATAATAATAAATGTTTCTTGAGTGGCAAATCAGCATATTAGAATGATTTCTTAAGACTGGAGTAATGATGATAAAAATTCAGTTTGCCATCAAAGGAATGAATGATATTTTAATATATATTAAAATAGAAAACAGATCTATTGAACTGTAATAATATTTAACAATATTAACATTTTTAATTTATTGGCCATTTCCAGAATTCCCTGCACAAACCTTGGTATTGATTCTATTATATGTATATTTTGAGTTATTTTAGTTTATTATTAATTAATGTTCTGTGGGATGATTATAGTGTTTTTGTGATTGTAGTATTTGTGTGGGTGACTGGGCTGTCTTTATCTTGTTGTTGAGTTGTTGGATAGGCCAATCTCGTTTTAACTCACAGTTTTAATAGCTAAAAAGACATATTATATTATTTGATGTAAAACATGGTAACCAAAATACTCCACATAATACTTGCAACATCGTCACCGTGTCTCTCTTCCGGTAAGTTTTACTGTAAATCTAAAAATAAACAGTTTGCTGTTTGTTGCGTGTGAGAACACAAAAGTGCAGTTGCCCTAAACTTTTCATCAGTGTCTTCTATTATTGTGGAAGATATTCGTCTGGTCCTCGAGCTGCGGTTTTCCTCATCACTCTACCTTCTGTTATCTGGCGTTTGTTAAGATAATAATCATAAAGGTTCTTACGGATCGGTGGCTTCACTCGTTAACGACCATTGCAGCAGCAGCAGCAGCAGCGGCGGTAGTAACGACAGCAGCATCCTGAGCAGTTACTACGGCACATGCGCAGAAGACTCAACCACTGATCCCCAGCACACTTTTATACACCTCTGCCTCCTCCCTGTCCTACCACACCGAGGGAAGAAAAGTTGAGCAACTGGTATGAGGGGTTGGATAATTTGGGATCGACACATGCCTATTTTGTCTTGTGTTGTGTAACAAGTAATTGGCCAGGGCTGCAAAGAAGCTGAATGAGTTCCATTTTTTGTTGTTGTTGTTGTTGTTCTTTGCAAAGATTACTTTGACAAACAAGCTGTACTGATCATTCGAGTTATGTCACACTTGGTAATTTTATGCACTGCAAACAATAAAATTAAAGCAAATAATAAAATGAAATATAAAATAAAATTAAATAATAAAATACTTAATGAAGTTTACATTTAAAGTCCTGGAAACGTTTACTAGTAAGTGAAACAATAAATAAACTAGATTTACTTTAGAGTTACTTTACTTCACCGGGCAGTCATTATTTATTTTAATGACTTTTAACCTCAAACATCTTAAACTATTAAAATCCACCATCCACCTTATATTTTTAAAATTAGGATAAACTTGCAAAATTAAAATAATAATAATAATAATAATAAATTATACTGCACTGTATTAAATTACATTAAATAGAATTAAATTAAATTAAAAGTCTTGGAATCTTTTTTATCGGGTAGTCATATTTTATTTGTTCTTAAACTATTAAAATGCATTACACAAATATTGTTATGTTTTGAAAGAAAAATATTTTCTCTTTCATCTACATGTCAAATATATGTATACTATAATATTCAAAATATGATACAATATTTGTATTCCATCCAGAAATAATCAAATGTTTAATGTATAATTTGTAGATTAAAAAAAAAGTGTATACAGTATATGGATAATGCAGACAATACAGCATTTGCATAAAATTACTTATAATTACTTTCACTGGTTGACAGTTAAAGGTGTGACTTAACATGACATGCAATGCAAAAAACAAACTGGAATATCATGCGGCACAACATCAAACCATTAAAAATGTGCATGAAATCTCCAGAAATGTGCTAAATTACATTCAGTGTGACATTGCTCTTTGCACTATCAAGAGCCATAAAACCTAGTTTTAAAACATATTGTATTGGATATTGGATCATGCATGGACAAAGATAAATGTTTGAGAGGGTGTGGATTGTCACAGGTGTATTTAGAATAATGTGGAATGGGGTGAGGAGAGGTTTTGTTTTAGTGACACGACACCTCCAACTTGGTGATTCATTAACGGCCTGGATAATTAATGAAAGTGTATTTCTTCCCACTTCCTGCTCAACGGGTTATAACTTATTTTTATGTATTTATTTTAGAGGTTGTTTATGTAATATGAAGACATTGCTGTACTACTTTTGCTGTTGTTTTCGTTGATGACCATGCCAAAGACAGTGCCCATTCTATTAGTCACAAGCTTATGTGCGTCAGAAACAAAAATACAAACATTTATCTAGTACTCCCAATTTCTAAAAGTTGACACACACAGACAATTTCACAACAAGGAGCAGCTTTACAAGCAACTACCACCCACTGGTTAAATAAAACACATTTTTAACTTCAACTGCACAAATACAGATGAGGATTAAATTCTTATTCTTAAGAGTGTTTGAATAATCTATGCAAATCTGTTTGTTGTTAACCAAATGCAAATTTAAATAAAGACTAGACAAATAAAAATATGTGACCCTGGACCACAAAACCAGTCATAGGGGTCAATTTTTGATGTACACATCATCTGTAGCTTTCCATTGATATATGGTTTGTTAGGATAGGACAATATTTGGCCGGGATACAACTATTTGAAAATCAGAAATTTGAGGGTGCAAAAAAAGAAATAATAATAAAATAAAATAAAAAAATTGAGAAAATCGCCTTTAAAGGTGTCCAAATTAAGTTCTTAGCAATGCGTATTACTAATCAAAAATGAAGTTTTGATATATTTACGGTTATGAAATTTACTAAATATCTTCATGGAACATGATCTTTATTTTGTGGTTTTGTGGTCCAGGGTCACATATAAAAATGCCTATAATACATGCAATATTTCATAATTCACAGGTACAGTTTTAGGTCATTTAATTACAGAATATTTGGTGACTTTGGTATTTTCATACGTTGTTAAATTTTAAATTTGTTTTGTAACAGTTGCATCACCAGGAAGCAGCTGTGCCATGGCTCTCTTATTAGGGATTTGAACTGGACTGTCAAATACAATAACTTGAATGTATTTTTTTCTTGCAAACCTCAGGTTATTCTTCTATTATTTTTTAAAATATATATTTTTAAATGTATCCAATACATTCATATAGTTTTCTCACTGGCTGCAGCCTTTGTCTAAAAATATTCATATTCAAGATAAACAAGATAAACAATCACACATTACACTGAAGATTACTCAGTAATTAGAGTTAACATTTAGCAGAATTAAAATAAATTCAATATTTGGTAATAATATACCATAACAATACATTTATAAGCAATTTTTTTTGTAGGCCGGTCATTTTTGACACTGCAAATATAACGGGTAAAGGGTAGTAAAAAAATACCAAAATAATATACAAAATTATATATTTTTTATTATTATTATTATTTGCAAAGCTGTTATATTCTGTGTGCAGCAAAGTCAGTAGGTTTTTTGGGTAAAAGAAAAACCTGTCTGGGTCAAAATGATCAGAACACATGAGGTCTGTTGAAGTACAAAATTATGAAGTGTCATTTGTCATATGAATGATAATTAATATTTATTATTCAGTATTTGAATATTCTGACCATGTGCATTATCAAAATCATATTTTCTTCAAGCTTCCACAGAAAACATCTAAAATAAAGGTATAAATAAAGCACTCTCTGTCAGTTGTGAAAGTCAAATGTGAACCAATGTGTAAATTTAAAATGCAAATATTAAAAAAACAAACAAAAAAACTTTCCATTTAAATGTCCATTTCAGACAACATACATTTTTCTGATGATTTTGAATTAAAAGCTCGTTTACTCAAGCTTAACAGCACACAGTAAATGGTGTGCGGTATTTAATCATTTTGAATAGATTCTTAAGGTTTCAGCAAATAATGTGCACTGGAAAACAAGCAGATCTAAAGATATTCCTCGAAGAGCTATAAAACAAAACAAAACAAAAAAAACATTGCTTTCATGTGGCATGTGGTTTTATCACGATTACAAACTCTAAGTTTGGAATTGCTAATGTGAGATTGTTGGAAATTTGTTTAATGATTTTAATGATTTTGTTTAAAGATTTTATTAATGGTACATGCATTTTTATTTTTACAATTGTTGTACTGCTGTTTATGTGAATATACATTTATTGTGATGGCTTCTCACCCCAACCTTGAGACTGGCTTGACCTACTCATTACCAGAGACAAAAGTTACCACAGCGAGTGAGCCTGGAGACTCAAGTGGAACTCCTGTAAGCTGAGGTATCCGGGCTGTACCAGTGCCTCAATGAAGTTGCAGCAGAGTATATTAAGACATTTTGGTCCTCCTGATGACGACACCCCTGCACCGCCACATGCACAGCTACCTCCTATGGCCAGCTCTATGCTACACAGCCATATTCCTCCAGGCCAAGTGTCAAGGTTTTTGGCAAAAGAGGCAAAAAAAGTGGTTCTCTGTCTTTGATGCACATGTTGTTCCAGGGGCACAGTTCTGTGATTTCTTCAGGACATTCTTTCTTCCTTCCGATATCCAGAAACAAATAATGAGAGGTATCTTGGACCATATACAAAGTATTGAAGAGCCTCTTCTTACTTTTGTGGCTCACACGCTAAGTGAATTCAGAAAGCTGAAAACACCCTCACCAGAGCAAGAACAAATCAACCTTATTTGTAAACATGCTCTTGAAAAGAATAGAGTTGTTTTTTTATGGAAACTCTATGGTTTCCTCAGTCATCTGTCTCCTTCTAAGGGCTCATAAGCTCATGTCGTTCTGGGACCAAATAAATGTTCACTGCCTTCACTGCAGCAGAGTAAAGCTAAACTTGTCTAAGAAACCTACTGTCACTTGTCGTATATGTCCAGATTGCAACTTTCTGGAATGCACTGACAACAAAGTGAGTCCCCTAATGCACATTCAGAACCTGCACTTGATGCAAGTATTTAAAAAACAGCCTAGACAACAGTACAGCAGGGGAAGTGAATCCATTTGTCAGGCACTAGGGAAACTCCAAGGGCGGGAGGATGATTCACAGAGGCAATCCTCCCTCCAGAAGATAAATTTGCCTCAACTGACTAATGCCGCTGTTCCAGAACAATCTGCCCTTTGTCATGTGGAAGAGCCCTCATCATCTACATTTTGGAATATTCCATTTAAAGTTAAGATTAATGACAAGGTGTTAGATGCTACACTTCTCACACCAACCTTGAAACCAGATGGTGAGAAATCCCAACTCCTAAGACTGACTTGGTTAGCTTTTGGCTTCATGGGACAATGTTTTCATCACCATTTTACCATTGTCCCATGCTTACCTTCATCCCTGGTTTTGGGAATGGATATCATGTTGCTTTCATCACCATTCGCATCCCATCCAGAACTCTTGTCATATGCAACAATCATTTATTAATGGAGGAGATCAAAAGTAGGGAAGTACAGGACTCGGAAGGCAGTTTGTTGTTCATGGAAGTCCCATCTACAGCACTTCGAGAAAAGGTTGAGGAAGCATGTCTGAGTAGTGCTGAGAAGGAACAGCTGTCAGGGCTAATTGAACGTTTTTCTAAACCTCTTCCACAGTCAGCTGGGCCGCACTTCATTAATTGAGCACTCGATAGACACAGGGAATGCCAGGCCAGTCCACCTTCCCTCTTATCAAACCTTCCCAGCTAAAAAGTGTTTGATTGAGGATCAAATAGAAAAAAATGTTGAGCGACGGCATCATTAAACCGGCAACGTGCCCTTGATCTGCCCCTTTTGTAATTGTTCAGAAACCTTGTGGTGAACCATGATTTTGTGTGGACTGTTGTGGGTTGAACCAGCTCACCGTGAATGACTCTTATCCATTACCAAGAGTCGATGAGTCCCTTGACTTCCTTTTTCGGAGGGAAATTCTTAACCACAATTGACCTTGCTCAAGGATCCGTGACAGAAGACACAAAATTTAAGACTGCTTTTGTTTCACAGTGTGGGCTATTTCATTCTGTGTGCTTCCATTTGGTCTGTGCAATGCACCAGCGACCTTTCAAAGACTAATGAATAGTATCTTGGTTGGTCTTATTTATAGTCCCTGTGCAGTCTACATGGACAACATTATTGTCGCTTTCAAGCACTTTCAAACAACATCTTGATGACCTCCGGGAAGTCACGGCTTTCACAGCTCAGGTCTGCTGGGTTGACCATTAAACTGGCCAAATGCCAGTTTGGTCGCAGAGAGCTTACCTTCTTGGGGTACTGTGCCTGCCGGACCAGTACAAAGTGAAGGTCGCTATGGACAACCACTGTCAATGTGAAGCAAGTGAGTTTTTGGGCCTATTAGGCTATTATCAGCAATTTATACAAGACTACGCCCACCATGCTGAACTGCTGTTTGTGCTTGAAAATGATGCTCTTGTGTAGGACAGTGCCTGCCAAGATGCCATTGATCTTCTGAAATGAAAATTAACCTCGGCACCTGTGCTAAGTTTTCCTGACTTTACTTTCCCTTTTCCCTTTCATGCCGATGCCTGTAATGCAGGACTAAGAGCTGTGCTGATGCAGAGAGATCTTCATAGCAGAGGCTGTTGTAGCGTTCACTAGTCAGGCCCTGCATAAATCAGAGAAGCCTTATTTCACACCAGAGAGTGTACCTGGTCATCATATGGGCCCATGAGCACTTTAGGCCTTACGTTGAGGGTCTCCATGTCACAATCTTTACTGATCACAGTGGGCTCAAGTGGTTGATGTCCCCCAATCCCACTGGCCACCTTGCTTGATGGTCTGTCGAAATTGCTAGATTTCGACATTGTCCACAAGCCTGGATCTCAAAACAAATTCACAAATAGCTTACAGAATGTAAAGGAGTCAAAACAGTGCCAGAATTTCATCCGTTCGTTGTACACAAGGAGATGTGTAAAGAAGACAACGGTTCCGAAGCCTCTGCCAAACTGTAGTGGGCAACGTGGCTCCTATGATGAAAAGAGCCAGGTATGTGAGCATTTCATATTTTTTAGGTTTGCATCTTGTGACATCACATCCCATTTTTGGTTTGTTTAGCTGTCTTTGGTTCACGTTGCGTTCATATGATCCTCTTGTTTGATGCACACCAAGATACGTTAAGATGTGCAACACTAGATTTGTGAAAACTGCCTTTCAGATAGTGGTTATTACTAGACATAGAGCCGTTTGCTGTATTGCAGCCATAAAA
>JAHKKF010524542.1:0-13105 GCA_019740295.1 Labeo calbasu | reverse complement strand
TCCAAGCATTTACTACTACTACTACTATTAATAATATATTAATATAATAATAATAATAATAATGATAAATGTTTCTTGAACAGCAAATCAGCAAATTAGATGATTTCTGAAGGATCATGTGACTCTGAAAACTGGTGTAAAGATGCTGAAAATTTTGCTTTGATCAAAGGAATAAATTACGTTTTAATATATATTCATATAAAAGCAGTTATTTTAAATAGTAAAAATATTTCACAATATTACAGTTTTTTTGTATTTTGGATCAAATAAATGCAGGCTTGGTGAGCAGAAGAGACTTCTTTAAAAAGCATTACAAATCTTACTGGTAGTGCAAATAAATAAAAATAAAAAGAAGAAACAACAACAAAATGATGATATCAACAACATTTTTTATTTTTCCTGTAATGTCAAACCAGATAACAGTTCTCCCTTTTTCCATT
The DNA here is from genome assembly GCA_019740295.1 of Labeo calbasu. Classification (NCBI taxonomy): domain Eukaryota; kingdom Metazoa; phylum Chordata; class Actinopteri; order Cypriniformes; family Cyprinidae; genus Labeo; species Labeo calbasu. Next base: position 12,665 of record JAHKKF010524542.1, on the reverse strand, counting down.
CCTTCATTTTAAATCTCAGTCTTTATTCTTTCAATGACGCTATAATGCGTATTCTCATCCAATATGTCGATAATCCATCTTCACACATACTTCTAACCATTGCAACATAACTTTGCCATCATTTCAATCTCATTCCAACGCTATTTATCAATTTTAGCTTTTAAAACCGATCATTACAGAAACATTCAACTTTCAAATGTCATCATGACATCAAGTGACTCCTTATTACGTCACTAGGAGCACTTTCAACATCCTTTTTACAGACCAAACAAAACCAACATAGAGCACATACCAAACAAAAACATTTTCACATATTTATGCTGTTGTGATTCACAGATTTGTTTTTTAAAAAACACCTTTAAGTAAACTTTGCCAGTGAATCTAAATGCTCTGAACGATATTCTTGTTAACCTGAAGACAACGCCAAACCAAACTTTCTCAATGACAGCTTAACGGACTGGCCAGCAGCTCCAACAGCTGAAAAAATGAATGAATTCACAAATATACTATAACATGAGTTATTAAAAACAAGCTATGTGCATCAAAAAAGATCAAACAGAGGATCCAAATGTTTTGCCTCTGTTATTAAAGTTCAGAATAATGTCAGTTATAAAAAAATGTCTTGAAAAGATTTGAAAACATAATGCAGCTTCTTAATGCAGTAAACGACATGTAGTATCAATTTCATTTCATAATTATATTGGCAACAGTTAAGCCGGTTGGAGAAATTTAGCATTACATCACTTGCTCACCAATGGATCCAGTGAATGGGTGCCGTCAAAATCAGAGTCAAAAAACAAAAACATCACGATAATCCACAAGTTCTGACAGCACCCATTCACTGTAGTGGATCTATTGGTGAGCAAGTGAACTTCCAAAGTTTCCAAATCTGTTCAGATGAGGAAAAAACTCATCTTGGATGGCTTTAGGTTGAGTACATTTTTAGGTTGAGAACTATTCCTTTAATGAATATTGAATATATCATAGGGATATCACGGGTGTAAGACTATGAATATGATAGATTCGATTTCAGATTATACTTTGAAAGAACAATCGCACCTTGAAAACTGAGGTTTAGTTGATTTGTCCCTGAAAAAAATTGCTGATAAATCGATATGACGCTAAACAGGTTGTCTAAAGCTACATCTTCTAAACTGTTAACAGTTTCTGTATTCAAAATACAATACATTTCTGCAAATATCTGTCATTTCTTCATCCGAAATCATTTCAGCTGACCTTGATTCTGTATCACTGCAGCCGAAAGAGATGAAACTGTAATACCAAATCGAAATGAAATGGTAAACACATTTTCTCACACATTCACACTATACCGGTACTGTGAGATAATAGAGGAATACAGTCCCCTAAAACATCCCATTCACCACAACATCCACACATTTTTGTGTGTTTTAATGTGGTTCTCCATTCAATACCAGCAGAAAAACAACAGTAAAAAATGACAAAAATATACAATATAAAATTGTAATGTAATCCATTCATTTCACAAAACACCTCTTAAGGAAGAGTGTAGAGAATCAAGGTCAGGAGAAGAGCTTCAGTCAAGAAATGATCAATACTAGCAGAAATTTTGTGTGTTTTGTATACAGAACCTGTGAGGCCAGTTTTTAGTTTACATATCCCGATATTAGATATATATCAGCCAATATTGTTATATAATTGTGTACACAAAAGCTATTTTTACACTTAGATTTCCTTTACCATCATCTAATGCTCACTCAAAGTTAAATCTGAAAAAAAAAACCACAAATAATTAAATAATACTGTTAAATTAAATATTTAGCAAATCTGAAAATGAATATAAATTTATACTGTGTAATATATTGGTGTGATGCTCAAATTCACTTATAGCATTTAAAATGAGTTTTATTTTTGATTTATTTAGATGAAATAGTATAATAGTTGTACTGGCTATTCATTTGTTAACATCCATAAAATTAAAATAGTTATCACCATGATTTCATTATGTGTGCATCTCTGTCGTACTCTTATTTCACTGACATTATTCTGAAGGTGCAAAAAGTGTTTTTTTACAGTTACCCCAAACGGTAAATGCACATTTAACTACTCTTTGAAAAAAATCCAATGCAGAAAAAATCCATCCACTTCTATAAAGATTTGAGAAGGTGACAGAACAGATTTGTAACACAAAATGAAGCAAATGAGCATAAACAAGTGGGCCGCAAATAATAGGAGAAGAGTGGGCGATTTCTTGATGAAGATGATGGAGATACCAAAATATAGTAAATAAGTTCAGCAAAAAAAAAATGAAATCAACTCAGTCAAAAGATGACGTCATGTGGCTCCTGTGTAAAACAAAACAAGAGTGACATTAAACACTTAAATTTAACATCAGCATTCTTCTGTGAGCACAGTTATCAGTTAACAGGTTAGTTATTCAGGCCGTGCTCAAAATCAAGCATGATCTTCAAGTGTGTCTAAAACCATCCACTTGCTAATAGCTGGATTATAGGTCATTAAAATTTTGCAGTTCAGGCATCTCATGTTACTCCCTTGCGCCGTGCGATCGCACGCCGGCTGATTTGTTTGTATAATATCCCTCAGGCAATAGTTCTGGCCCGCCTCTGGGTCTTTCCCTTTAACATAAGGCTGTCCTATAAAAAGGTGACCTGCCCGCGCCCCAAGCATCTCAGGACGAGGCGTCTTGATATCCAACAGCAGCTGGCACAACACTGTATCAGCACAAACACATGCCACAAACTGGCTGACCTTTCTCTCCTCCCACTGCTATGCCAACAATGCCACGCCTCTTCCCTTCTGCCCGCGGGCAGACGCCATGCCACCCCCTGCTCTTTGGAGGTCTCGTCTTAACACCATCCATACCATAGACATACAGTAGCTCTTGAGGAAATAGAACAGTAGTCATGTATTTTGAGGCTGCTATTTTATGACCGGTGAGGAGGGGTTAACATAAAATCATTTTTATTTATACTCATATAAACAAAATACCGTACACATGGTACACTCTCAGAAAAAAAGGTACAAAGCTGTCCCTGGAGAGAAACCCTGAGATACAAAAGCTAAAAGGAACACCATTTACCCCTAAATGTTACATACAGTACTTAAAAAGTACATATTAGCACTACCTAAATTGTACACATTCCTTAAATGTATATACAGTTGAGGTCAAAAGTTTACATTCCACGTGCAGAATCTGCAAAATGTTCATTATTTTACTAAAATAAGAGGGGTCATACAAAATGCATGTTATTGTTTATTTAGAACTGACCTGAATAAGATATTCACATAAAATATGTTTACATATAGTCCACAAGTTTACATACACTTGATTCTTAATACTGCGTTGTTACCTGAATGATCCACAGCTGTGTTTTTTTGTTTAGTGATAGTTGTTCAACTGCCTGCTGTTCTTCAGAAAAATCCATCAGGTCCCACAAATTCTTTGGTTTTTCAGCATTTTTGTGTATTTGCACCCTTTCCAACAATGACTGTATGATCTTAAGATCCATCTTTTCACACTGAGGACAACTGAGGGACTCATATGCAACTATTACAGAAGGTTCAAACACTCACTGATGCTCCAGAAGGAAAAGCGATGCATTAAGAGCCGGGGGGTGAAAACTTTTGAACAGAATGAAGATGTGTACATTTTTCTTATTTTGCAATAAATATCTATTTTTTCCATTTAGTACTGCCCTTCAGAGGCTACAGAAGATATTTACGTGTTTCCCAAAAGACAAAATACGTTCAATTTACCCTGATCTTCAAATTCCAAAAGTTTTCACCCCCCGGTTCTTAATGCATTGTGTTTCCTTCTGAAGCATCAGTGAGTGTTTAAACCTTCTGTAATAGTTGCATATGAGCCCCTCAGTTGTTCTCAGTGTGAAAAGATGGATCTCAAAATCATACAGTCATTGTTGGAAAGGGTTCAAATACACAAAAATGCTGAAAAACCAAAGAATTTGTGGGACCTGAAGGATTTTTCTAAAGAGCAGTGGGCAGTTTAACTGTTCAGGACAAACAAGGGACTCATGAACAACCATCACAAAACAAAAAAACAGTAGTAGATCATCCAGGTAACCAAACAGTATTAACCAAGGGTTCCCAAACTTTTCAAATGGGTTATTTTAATAATTTCAGCTATCGTTTTGTCTTGTGGACTACATGTAAACATCTTTTATGTAAAATATCTTACTCAGGACAGTACTAAATAATAAAAAAAAAAAAGATCTCTCTTATTTTGTTAAAATCACTCATATTTTCACAGATTCTGCAAGGGGTTCCCAAACTTTCACATGCCACTGTATATACCCATAAATTTGCAAATGTTATGTCTACAGGTCCATAACTTATTTTCATTAAGAGACTATTTTTACCTTATGACAATCAAAAAGGTATGTTAATCTAAAAAAGTTGAAAGGTACATCTTTGTACAACAGCACATACTAATACCTTAAAGGTACTATATGAAATATGAATAATTTTAGCACTTTAAAAGTACATATTCCTTTGTAAGGATACAAAAGTACAAAAGCTAAAGGTACATCTTTGTACCTTATTTACCACTAAATGGCCCATACTAGTTCCAAAAGTGTACATATTAGTACCTTTTAAAATGATACAGCCCCAGTGACAGTTTTGTAGCTTTTTTCTGAGAGTGTATTAGCAAAAAGCATATAACTCTTTAGTTGAACTTATTTATGAGACACAAATAGCATTAAACTTATCAACAAAATATTCTTGAACAAAAAATGTACTTATTTTTCATTCAAAAATAGTGGTTTGGTAAAACACTCTCAGAAAAAAGGTACAAAAGCGGTCACTGGTGTAAAAAGATACACCTTTGTTCCTTATTTACCCCTAAAGGATACATGTACCTATTAAAGGTACATATTAGTAGCTAAATCCTACATATTTGAAAAGGTATGACCCTAGTGACAGCGTTTGTATCTCTTTTATGAGGGTGAATAGAGAAACAACATTGTGGCAATGTGGATCCACCAAAATTCTGTATGCTACAGTCTTACCAAGGTTCACTAGTACGATTCTAATGGACAAACTCATAGGCCATGTAAATCTTGAATGCACTGCAATTCTGTAAGCTTTAGTTTGTGAATCGTCTGCAAAAGGCATAAATGCAAATTGAAAACCCAACACTCTAACAGAGCAGGTTGCTTCCAGCTTCCAACGAGGCAAGAGCCATTATTTTTTCATTGGTTCTGGGTTAGTAGACATATTAGTTCAATCTTAAGTTGCAAAATGTAAACCAAAAAACAAAACAAACAAACAAGAAAAAACATTTCTTCATAATAAAAGCATCAATTTCCAAGATGATCATGGTGACGCAATTTTTACACATTGTCTTATTCATTGTTTTATTTAAATTCAAATTAAATAGCAAAATGGCATTGATGTGTCTACAGGTCTTACACAAATCTTCTACAAGAAAATATTTTTTAGAATATAAGAATCTAAGAGGGATAGTTCACCCAAGAATTACAATTTGGTGATCATTTACTCACCATCATGGCATTCTGAACTTGTATGTCTCTTTTTTCTTCTGCAGAACACAAAAAAAACAAATTTTAAAAAATGTATTTGTTTTTTTTTTTGTGCATACAATGAAAGCCAAAGGGGGTGTAATGTTGTTTTGATCACTAGCTGCAAGTAATAAGCAGATGCTTAAGCAGGTGCCCAACAAATCAACATCATTTCTTATTTTAAAAAGCAGTTAAGGTTAACTTTAATAGGACCCCTTGTGACCAGAGAGAAAAAGGAGCACTACAAACAGCTGTGACAGGCACACACACATACACACTCAAAGTGTTTTTGTCATAATGAAGTGCACTTCCAAGGCAGGAGTGCAAAAAAGAAAGAGAAACCTTTATTTATTGTACATTTATAGCTCATTTTTGGTCATTTATTGTTACATTTGTTGTGTTTTGTGTTCAGTTTTGAATGAAATTCATTCAGATTTCAAACAACATGAGCAAATAATGAAAGAATTTTCATTTTTGGGTGAACTACCCCTTTTATTTACCCATATAATTACTATTAGACATCCATAGCCTAATATTGTGCTGATGGGTACAAATGCTTTGTGAAATGAAACAACCAGGTAAAATCAAAATAAGTTGGAATAAACATATAAACCTGGAATTGTATAGGTTTATGTTTGAATTAAGAATATACAGTATAAGTATATACTGTAAATCCAAAATATTAAGTATTAATTTAATATTTTATAGTGTATTAGACTACTAAGTATATTCCTTAATAGAAGAAGGAAAGAAAGAAATATACAGGTATGAAATAGCATGAAGTAATCAAACTTATATTTTATAACAGGACCACTTTTCCTGTAATTCCAAAAACAAGCCATAACCAAAGGTTAGAAAAAATAAGTAAAAATAAATTTAAAAAACATCTTTAAAAGCATTTAAGCATTTTTATATGATTCATTTCATACAAAGGATTTTTACAAAGGATTTTAAACATGTGACCCTGTACCACAAAACCAGTCATATAAGGGTCAATTTTTCAAAATTGAGATTTATACATCTTCTGAAAGTTGAATAAATAAGCTTTGATGTATGGTTTGTTAGGATAGGAAAATATTTGGCCAAGATACAACTATTCGAAAATCTGTAATCTGAGGGTGCAAAAAAATGTAAATATTGAGAAAATCTCCTTTAAAATTTTCCATATGAAGTTCTTAGCAATGCATATTACTAATCAAAAATTAAGTTTTGATATATTTACGTTGATATATTTACGGTGATATATTTACAAAATATTGTCATGGAACATGGTGTTTACTTAATATACTAATGATTTTTGGCATAAAAGAGAAATCAATCGTTTTGATCCATACAGTGTATTTTTGGCTATTGCTGCAAATATATCCATGCTACTTATGACAGGTTTTGTGGTCCAGGGTCACATATATGGAATTGTTTTTTGGTTTACATTATTTTCTTGTAAATCCCTTACTATTATGAAAAAATACATTCAATGCAAGCAAATATGATGACAAAATAATCAATTTGCACTTACGTTGTAGGTGATTGGGGCTTTACCTATGCTCCACCACAAAGCTCATGGTGGTGCCATCGAAAGAGGGGGGAGCGATGATCCTTGGCCCTTGCTGGGAGGTGATGCTGATGACAGGCTGCTTGCTGTTGCTCAGCCTGCTGGTTTTAACATGTTGAGCCATAGAGGATGTTTGCGATGACTTCCCAGATGGCATATAATAAGGGCTCTCCATGTACGCCCCATCCTCCTGCTGTCCCATGTGCGAATGGGATTTATCCCCATCATCTGCTTCTGACTGCATAGAGAGCTGGGACTGAATAGTGCGCGCGGGGATCATCGTAGTTGGCATGTATCCCGGGTAAAACATGTAAGTATGGCCGTAAGCTCCCGGGCCGAGAGCGAGAGGAGATATTGGGAGTGGCACGGGGGTCATGGGAGGCTGCTGCGGCATCGGGACGTCCACATACTGCCCGGTTTCCGGGTCAAAGAGACGCCTGGTTGATGGCTGCACCGGAGTGTCCACCAAGTAGTAATTTCCCGTGGTGGGATCCAGCAGCATCTTTCTTTGGGTCGCCTGGAAGTGATCTGTCGGGATGGGGGAGGGTTGAATCGTTGGGGAGAAGCAAATGACTTGAGGCTGAGCAGCTTGCATTGCGACAGGCAGGGGTGTGTGGTAAATAGTGGCGGTAGGGGTATCTGGGGACCGTGTCTCCATGACAAAAGATGAGCGTTTTGGTGACGGATGGCCTCTGGTGTCAGTGTGAACCAGGTAAGACGGTGGACTGGCAGTTTGGGTTTTACCACCTCCAGTTGGGATTGTATAAACAGACGTTTTTCCCAATCCAGCCGTGGTTGGCTTTATGGCAGACGTTGGTTGAGGCTTCACTGGTATGGTTAAGTAATTCTCCGAATCTGCCGTGGAGGTGAACTGCAATGGGGCAAACTCGGTCTCGCTGCCATTCGGCCTCTCCCTCTCTTCTAGTACCCGCTTCGGCTGTGATATCTTCAAGGAAACAGGTACCTTTGGAGATTTACCTGCAACGGCCTTGGAGCTCAGAGACGCTGGTGATGCAACGTGCGTTTGCGGTGCCTTTGTGGCTAATGGCTTCTTACAAGGCGTTCCTGCGAGCGGTTTAGGGCCGTTTCGCTCTTCCCGTGCAATCGGAGTGGTTGACGACTTCTCTTCTTTTTTAGGTGCCATCTCGATCAGGTTTAAGGTTGAATCTCGTCTTAGCGATATATCAGCGGGAGTGGAGCTAGAATTGCTTTCCTGTTCCTCCACAGTGTGTTCCTCGCTGGTGATGAGCGAGAGCACGTGGCTATCCATTATTGGCCGTGGTTCAGTTTTTCTCTTCCACTCATTCTTGTCAAAAACATACAGCTGCTCCATTGTTTTAACAGCGGCTTGTAATTTTTCCAAAGCAGCCTGGTTGGCCATCTTGGGTTCGCTTTTCTTCTCGGCTGCGTCGCTTGTTTTGTCTTGTTTTCGTGTGCTTGTTTCAATTCTTAACCCGGTTGGCACTTCTTGCTTTGGCAGCCTGTTAGCTACAGCAACGTGAGGAGACGACCTGTCGGTCTCAACTATATCCTCTGAAAATCGTCTCTTGGGGGGGTCTATTAAATTTCCGGATTGCTTCACATTGCTATTTGTATTCACAGACTGGCATTTAATCACTATGGGGGAAAGAGAGGCTGAGTTCAGATAAGGACTCTGCTTTATTGTCTTGTGCTCTCCATCGCAAGTCGAGTGGTTAGATTTGTTGTCGTTGTTATCTAAAGACACAGAGTGATATGAGCTCTTAACCAGTTTGCGCACGTCTCTAACCTGGTGAATGGGGGTCTGTAGCTTGCCCTTGTTATCTCTAATGTCTCTGACTATAAAGTGGGGCACTTTGTCAGAGGACTCACCCTTGAAAGCGGCGGCGAGCGCTTGGCATCTGTTGTCCTCAGCTGTCTTGCAGCCTAAATTGGGAGTGAGCAGCTTCGCGATATTGAACGGGTCGCTTTTGTTATCCCGAACGCTCCGCAAACTTATTTTGATTTCGGGCGACTTCGATGTTACAGCGTTGCGCGTCGCATCTGACACATAGAGCGTGTTCGAACGCACCTTCAAAGCTCCGCTATCTGCTTGATCACGCGTGGAGGAATTCACATTTGACGGCGTTTTCCTGAGGTCCCGTTCCGCGGACGGAAGCTGTATGCTTGGCACAAACAAATGTGACATTTTAGTGTGCTTGCTGCTCGCCGACTCGACGCTGAAGCTGGTTTCCACCGGACACTCGCGTAGCGGTTTCTCCTCAGGAGTTTTGTCGTTTTTATGTTCCTTTTGAAACTCTAGCTCGCCGTCCCTCCACGATCTGAACGCGCTATTTTGGCTGCGAAGCAGCGTGCTTTTGGATGCTTCGAATGCTCCTTTTTTAGTATCATTCGCCGACTCTAAATTCGTTTCTGATGCACTCGTCAAAGTCTCTTCTTTGCGGCCGTCGTCTTTGGCATCGCTTGAATTACTGTCTACTATGTCGCCCAGATCGTCCACGCAGACGATCGTGAAGTCGGAGTCGGCTTCTGAGAATTTCGAGCTTTGCCTCTGCAGCGCTTTGGAATCTTTCCTGGCTGCCTTCTCTTTGTGCGCTTCGTGCGTCCCGAAGCACGGAGATGGCGCATGGTGCGCCTCGCATATCTCGCCCCTCTCCATTTTGCGCTCCTGCTCGAACTGCATTTTCTTAGAAATGACATTTTTGAGGAGGCTCGATGCGAATATGGCTTTCTTGTGTGTGTCTTCCATGGTTTCCCCTGCATTGCAGGGTCGCTTGCTGGCCTCACTCCCTTGAGCGCTTGGCAAGGTGTTTGTAACTTCATCTGTGGAACGTGATCCTCCAGTGCTTTCGTTTACAGGCTGCCCGGATTTGACATTGCATCGAAAATTGAGCGTTTCGGTCAGTCTTATGAGGCCACTTTGTCCCTGTGTAAACTTCCCCACGAGCTCGGTTTTTTTTGTAGTAGACGATGGGTTTTTGCGGCTCACCAAATTGCCGTTCAGTGCAAATATCTCTACGGGGGGCGCTCGCATGCTAGTGAAAGTCAAGCCCGTTATGCCCTTTCCGTCCCTCTTTTTGGCAAAATGGAAATTGGATGTGGAGCCTTTATGTGCTACTAAGTTTTGATCTCTCCCCTTGCCATACTTTAGGTCAACAAACGTCGACCACGTGTTGATTCCCAGCCCATGCTCTGAAGCGGAAGACTCACTAGAAGTACTAAAATTTATGGCATCGAAATATGGGTACGCCAAACTTTTGAACGCCCTGGCGGTGAGATTGCGCACTTCCTTATCGGCGTCATCCAGCTCGCTCACCGCGCTGGACGCACCGCTGGAATACTCGTTCACATCTTTGCTCTTCAGTTTGCTGCCAAAGTGCAAGCGCCCCGGCACAGCAATGAAACACTTGGTGTTATCACACACTTTGTCGCCCTTGGCATCCACTCCTCTCAAAACATAGCGACTTATGCCTTTTGCTTGATCTTGGATGCTGCTTGGCTCGTTCACAGCGCGGGAAGTGGCTTTGATTGACAGGTGAATCTGCCCGGCTGTATTTTGCTTTTTTGACAGGCCCTCATCTGAGCTGGCACATTTATCCGCGTCACAGAGATTGCTTTCAGGCTTACTGCTGACCGCTGCGTCGCTCGTATTAGCCTGGTTGCTTTGCGCACTCGTCTCTTTTGCCTCTATCGTTTCATCACTGTCAAAAGACGCATAATCGACAAACGAGTAGACCTGGAGATCGTCCTCGATATCCCAGCTGGAACCCGTCTCAAAATCGTAATCCGCATCGTGGTCCAACTCCATAAGCTGGATTTCGTGGGTTGTGATGTAGTGCGATTCATCTTCGTGGACTTCAGGCGTGCCGTGATCCGAAAGCACCACAGTCACCTCATCGTCCGATTCACTTCTGCTGCTCATATAAACGTCATTGTATTGTTCATTGCTATTGCTTCCCAGGCTCTCTGTGTCTAAATTTGGGGATTTGGGCTTTCGCTCTGTTTTCTCGGCACAGTCCGTGTCGTTTTTATCAGCTTGAGGTATTTCCGAAGGGCTTGACTTTTCCGCGCATTCCTTTACTGTGCATTTAGTAGATTCGCTTACTTTTCCAGTGCATGGTTTATCGTCTTGTGAATCGCTCATGCCACTAATACTTTTAATTATTGCCAATTGACTCGAGTCGCCAGTAAATGTCACTTTCACTGTTTTTGTATCATCCAGTTTTAGTTCCAGCAGGTCATTCAGATCCACATAATTTGACTGTTCTTGTGCGGCTATCAAGCGCATGTCCCGTTTGGAAAGCAAGTTTCTAAACGAATCAGTGTCTTCTCGGTAAATGAGTGTTTTCTCCGATGCTGCCATTGAATTTGTTAGTGATAAAGCCGTGGATGTAAAATCCGAAGTCTTTTCAGGAAACCAGTCCCCAGGAATCCCCGCTCCCTTGCCTGTTGTCCAATCCTAGTGAAGTTGTGGCTCTGCTCTGCCTTCCTCACCCACAGTTGGTAGTGCGGCACCCGAGACCGTCATTTTACACGCGCGCCAGACGTTCACGCGACCTCCTTTCAGTGAGGCAAACGACACTACTCTCACCCTACTGTACGTTCTCGTAGAACATGACATGAATATTCCCGTAATAATGCGATGGGAGGCGTATATCCGAAGACGAACGGAGCCCGAGTTCCATGACACAGGCTGTTGTGTTGCGCGCTGTCACTTAAAATGCATATGACTGCAAATTTAGAGCAGATGACGAAATGCGAAAACGGCTATTTTAGAACCAGGATGTTATGTTCAGCGTGTTTTGTTACATACAGCAGACAAGGCTGGCTCCCCGACACAACATTTGTGCTAAAAATGAATCCTCCTTAAGCTTCTCGCTCAACAATGTGCGCTTTTGACGTGTCACCGCCTTTAACCCAACAAAAGAAATAGCTTATGTCACAGCCATATGATCACTCTCAGTCATGTGATGGAAATGTTGACGCTCTAAATGGAGTTACAGAATGACGAATGTGAGAGGGATTCACAGTCAGTGGTGAGGCATTGATAAATACAGTGGGATATAGTGCTTTGCCAAAGAAGACAGTGGAAGAATTTGCGTAATGAAGTGTTGCGTACTTTAATTATAGTCACCTATAGTTTCCTTTTTCCACTATTATTCTTTGGAAAGCTTCATTTTCATGCTTAAAACCTAGTTTTTGGAGCAAGGTCAGCACCACAGCGCTGGACAGCTCCTATCCAATACCTTGATTGTTCAGGTCACCGATGGAGGATGCACTCAAAAAAATGAATTTCTTCGTGAAATTTGTTTATCAGAGTTTATTCAGACTTTCACCTGAACTTAGCGAAAGAGTGTTTTAATATGTACACCAGTCAAAGGTTTTTGAACAGTAAGATTTTTAATGTTTTTTTTAAAGAAGTCTCTTCTCACAAAGCCTGCACTTATTTGATCCAAAGTACAGCAAAAACAGTAATATTTTAAAATATTTGTTTTCTATTTGAATATATTTTAAAATATAATTTATTCCTGCGATTTCAAATCTGAATTTTTAGCAGCATTACTCCAGTCACATGATCATTCATAAATCATTCT